>JAGFNQ010009776.1:0-98679 GCA_024364735.1 Boesenbergia rotunda | reverse complement strand
AGGGTTAACCCTAATCATGAGCTCCAATGACTTCCTATGGTCTCCTAAATGATGTAGGGTTGTTCCTTCACCTTATGCTATGTTACATGTTTATGGAATTTATGGAACTCCACCTTGGAAGTTTCAGCCAAGCCTTATATCTAGGGTTTGGGGTGGAGTTAGGGTTCAAAGAATGATGGCTCATGGTTACCATAAAGTATTTATATGTATAGGATCAAGCATGTGGTAGAAATCATGTTAACCATAACCCTAAGGGTTAAGCACCATGTTTTATGCTTTTATGTTCTATGTTTATGATTGGATGCCATGCTTAATAGGGTTTATTATGAATGTCTTACATCTTTATGCCATGTATTTGAATGGTAGGTAGAATGTTATGGGAACCCTACCTATGTATGCTTATGGGATGTAGAGAACCATGCTAAGTTATATGCTCATGTTATGTTAAGAACCATGCTAAGTTATTGTGTATGTTCATGATATGAATGATGCCATGATAAGTATGATAGGTTTATGTTCATGATATGAATTATACCATGATAAGTATGATAGGGTTATGTTCACGATAAGAATGATGCTATGATAGGTATGTTATGTTAGGTTCATGATAAGAACGATGCCATGATAAGTATGTTATGTTTATGTTCATGATAAGAATGATGTATGCCATGTTGTATGAATAAAGATGCATGTCATGCTTATGAAAGAAGATGCATACCATGTTTATGAATGAGGATAATGCTTATGCCTTATAGGCATCATGATGTTATGCAATAAGAATGAACAATGAAAGGACAAGCATGTGTTAAGTCATGCTGTAAGTAACATGGTTATGCTATGAATGTATGATGAATGATGAAACATGAAAAGTATTTTACTTTATGTATGGGCTTGTACCGGACCGAAGTATAGGTCCAAGGGATGGGCACTTTAAGAACGCCCCGGTGTTGGAGTACCGAAGCTGTCCACGGTTCTGGCACTACCGGAGCTGTGCAACAGGGATGGGCACCTTAAGAACGCCTCGGTTCGGGGACTACCGACTATGCTGTCCTTGCCCTAGTAAGTTGGGGCTCGCGACCTCGGACTTGCTAGGGATGTGCGCTATGATGTATGTATGTGGTACAAGCCGGGGACCCCAAATGATGTTATGATGATTATGTTTAAGTATTTAAAAGTATGTTTTAAAAGTTAAGCATCCCTTATGTATATGCATTATGCTATGTTGATGAGATTTTATGCTTACGTTTCATGTGAAGAAGTATGCATGAGAATGAATGATCTATGCCATGATTATGTTAAGAGGATGTTCATATGCTATGATAAGTATTATGCCATGCTTAGAACGTTCACCATGTTTATGTTCATGCCAAGTATTATGCCATGCTTAGAATGTTCACCATGTTTATGTTTATGCCATGTATGCTTAGAATGTTCACTATGTTTATGTTTATGCCATGTATCATGCTATGCTTAGAATGTTTACTATGTCTAGGTTCATGCAATGCTATGTATGCAATAAGTGATTTAAGATGTTATGTTCTAAGTAGAGCACCAAGTATGTTAATGTTTCATGTGCTCATTATGAGATGATGAAAGATGAATGGTTTTGTGAGTCGGAAAGAGTCTTACTAAGCCTGTGTACTTATAGTCTTATTTTCTTATACCGTAGATCATTCAAGGGGATAATGATGGAAGCAGCAGGAGGGCAAGAACGCATGTGTGCAGTAGTGACTTGGCCCAGGAAACTATATGTTTACGGTTTATGCTAG
Organism: Boesenbergia rotunda; assembly: GCA_024364735.1. Lineage (NCBI taxonomy): Eukaryota > Viridiplantae > Streptophyta > Magnoliopsida > Zingiberales > Zingiberaceae > Boesenbergia > Boesenbergia rotunda. The sequence continues at coordinate 96,910 of JAGFNQ010009776.1, read as the reverse complement.
AACTTCACCTTGGTTACTTATATATTCGAATGATGACTTATGGAACCTTATGATATGATGTTATGTATGACATGATATGATGCTTAAGTTCAAAGTTAATATGCTAAGGTTCCCATGTCATTAAGTAGAATGGTAACAGGGCATGTATAAGTTAAAGTTATTCCGCTGTCTTATGATGTCTACATGCCCTAAGCATGTTAACGTAACGCCGCTTATGGAAAAAAAAAGCGGGCGTTACACTTTTTACCCTTGGATGGCATCCCCTTGCCATCCTTGGACCTTCCCTCCTTACTAGGATTGTATGCTTTCCCAGCATACTTCTTTCCATTGCCCTTGGAGGTCTTAGATCGGTAGCCCAATCCCGACCTATCATAGTTGGGTTTGAAGCTACCCAACACCATGTCTAGACCTTTAGATCCAATCTTGAATCTTTCTAAGGTCTTCTCTAACGTATCAAGCCTTTCCCTTAAGGCTTGATTTTCCCTTTTTAGCCCTCTAACCTTGGATTCCATATGTCCACTTTGGACATTCCTAGACCTATCCATTTTCTTAGGCATTTGTCTCCCCTTCTTGGGGTCAATACCTTGATCCTTAGGTACCCAAGTCTTAGGTCTATCATGATGCATGTTTTTCTTAGGGTTATGATCTACCTTGTTACCCTTAGTCCTATCACTGTACTTAAATCCATGACTATGGACAAATAAACAATTCTCATGAGTTCTAGCATGCATGGGTGGGTAATTAACATGATTTTTGAAATGTAAAGAAGAACTTGAAATCGAATATCTTTTTAAACTAGGGTTAGAGGGTACCTCCCTTACCCTTGTAGTCCTTCCTTGTTGTGAGCTTCTTCTCTTCCTTCTTTCTTCCTTTTCCCATCTTCTTAGATGCTCCATTTTCTTTGTTTCACCTTTCTTTGGGCACTTGGTGTGTTAGTGCCCTAGCTCACCACATGTGAAGCATCTAATTTTCATTTTTCTCTCTTGGGCTCCTCCATTCCTACAATTCATGTTAGATTTTAATCGAATGGACCTGGGTTTAGAGAGTACCTCCTTTTTACCTTTTGGGCACTTATCCTTGTAGTGCCCCTTTTCATTGCAACCAAAGCATATAATGTGATCTTTGTTCCTTGCTTTGGTGGAGGTTGAGACTTCTTCAACTTTTGATGATGTGGATGCCTCCTCTTGATCCGGCATGGAAGTGGATCTCTCCTCCCCCTCAATCCTTGAGGTGGAGACCTCTTCCTCTTCTTCTCTTGAGGAGGTTGACGATTCTTCACTTTCTTCTTCCTCTTCTTGAATCACGGGGCTTTTCTCCTTATGCTCTTGAATTTTTGTAAGAGTCTCATGATACTCTTTCACCTTGCTCCATAATTCACATGCACTTTGATATGACCCTACACAACTCAAGATGTCGTTAGGTAATATATCAACCAAAATATTTGTTACCTTCTCATTGGCCCGGAATCGTTCTTGTTGCTCTTTGTCCCAATATCTAGGACGAAGCTTCTTCCCGTGCTTGTCCTTTGGAACTTCGAATGGCTCTTCAAGTGCAATTCGGCATGCCCAATCCATTCCGAACCACATCTCGATCCTCGCCTTCCAATATGCAAATCTTCATTATCGTAGGCCGGTGGTGTGTAGATCTCGTCCCCAAGTGGACCTTCACCTTCCATTTCCTCTAGCGTATGCTCCCTCGGCGGTTAGTCCGATCAAGAGCGGTCCTTCGCTCTGATACCAACTGTGAGATCGATGTAGGCGTGCAGAGAGGGGGTGAATGCACTTTCGCGGATCGTTTGATCTCTACAAAACTGTTAGCGCAGCGGAAATAATATGTAAAGACAATAACAATGCTAACAATACCAGATTTAGTTGGTATCCACCCCGATCGGGTGACTAATCCAACAATCCGTCGGTGGATCAAACCCCGGATAACCTCCGGCTAGAACTCGTCGCTCCTTGTGGGTGGAGAAACCTCGCCACAGCACCAAGGACACTTCCTGAGTATACAAGACTACTAACTTGCACTATCCAAGCAAGTTTCGTCAAGAAACTCAGCCACCACGACGTCCTCTTTAAATAGGACTCGGGGCTGATTTCTCGCTACCAGTCGACTGCTCCAAGGGCAGTCGACTGGTGCCAGCCAAATTCGACCGTTGACACTCCCAACGTTCGAATTTGCCAGCTCACCAGCCACCTAGGGCAGTCGACTGGTCCCTAGCTGAACCCTTTCCCGAGTACATTCACACAGCACTCGATCCTCACGACTCGACTGACTCCTCCTCCACAGCCTCGACTATTGCCTTCGCGCCCTCTTCATCTTCGGCCCTCGTCCCTCGGATGCACACGCAAACCTCCAGTTTGCCTCCATGCCACCCATCACGTACGCCTCGAAGTCCACGCCCATCAGCTCATCGTCCCTGCTCTCCAAGGTCCCTCGGATGCGCACGCAAGCCTCCAGCTTGCCTCCATGCCATCCTTCACCGTACTGAGGCCGTCCAGTCAAGTCCATATGCGTAACCTGTACAACCTACACACTCAACATACGCATATAAGAATACAAGGGAAAACCTAACTTAAACCCTTTGCCCAAACATCAATACCTATGGTCACTCCGGACCATCTTAGGGCCGATTGCTCCAACAAATTTATCTGTTGCCAACCGGCTCCTCTGGTTGGACTTTTGCCCAGCAGTCCTTCGCCAGGTCTTCAGTTCCAGGCAGTCCTTCGCCTGGTGCCTAGCTGTCCTTCGCCAGGACTTTCATTCCAGGCAGTCCTTCGCCTGGTGCCCAGCAGTCCTTCGCCAGGTCTTTGACTCCTAGCATCCCTTCGCTAGGTGCCCAGCAGCCCTTCGCTGGGTCTTAGGGTTCCGATGCCTAGCAGTCCTTCGCTAGGTGCCTAGCAGTCCTTCGCTAGGACTTTGTTTCCTGGCAGTCCTTCGCCAGGTGCCTAGCAGCCCTTCGCTAGGACTTCTTTCTGCACACTCAAGTAACTTTATTAGATCACAAATGAACTTAACTTTGAATCCTTTGCCAATATCAAAACAAGGTTCGATATCGTGCTTCCTGCACCAACATCAAGGAGATAGTTTTCGATGTGTGTCAAAGGGGGAGAAAATGTAGGGTTTAAGTTAGAAACCCTCATTAAAGATAAAAGTTGGGCTAAAAGGTTAGCTTTACTTAAACATATTGTTAAACATCAAAAAGGGGGAGATTATTCATACAATCATCCTCGGGTCAAGGTTGACAAGTTTGACTAAGCCCAAGTTAGCTTGATCTTGTGTTTCGATATTTGACAATGATGTTTGGATAATGTGTGAGACAAGTCAAGTTGGTCAATATTGATCGGAGACTTGACTAGTGAAGTTCTAAATTGAGAATTAGGCAAAAGAAAGTCCTAGTGGGACTAGACAGACCTAGTTGGGAACTTGGTGATGTTCAAGTAGATCTGGGAGGATCGAACATTGGCAGGGTGGAAGTCTATTGAAAGACTAGACCTAACTGCGGTTAGGCAAAGGGAAGTTCAAGTGGAATTAGGAAGACATAGTTGGGAACTAGGTGAAATCCAAGGTGGGTTAGCTGAGAACTAAACACTTGGTGTGAGAGGAGTCCTAGTTAGGAACTAGGCAATGGAAAGTCTTATCATGTCACGGTTGACCGAATGTTGGGCAAAGGGAGACTTGGGTTAGGCAAGTTAGGATTTGGGCAGTTGATCAAGTGATCGATTGGGATGGTTTCTCGTGAAACAGAAAGATCCTTAATCGATTGGCCAATGATTAAAGGGCAAGACAATCAATCATTTGATTGATTGGTGGCTTGGTTGTTGCGAGAACAGAATTAACCTTAATCGATCAGGTGATCAATTAAGGTACTTCCGTCATGAGAATAGAAGCTTGCTTAATCGATCAAACAATTGATAAAGAGCCTTAATTGATTGGGTAATAGATTAAGCTTTGATGTGGTAATCATGAGGAATCCTAATATGTGAGATATAAAGGGTTTTCACTGCATGTTGAAGGAATGCTTCTCCTTCTTTCTTCGTCTATTCTTGTGCGTTCTTGGAGCGAAGTGCTACTATATTTTCAAGAATTAAGGGGCTATTCCATGCTAGAAGAAAGCAAGACAAACAAGGAGCTATTGTTATAAATCTTGTAAGATTTCATCTTATGTTTACTTATATCTTGTGGTATTTTCTTGTGAGCATGTACCAGGTTTCTCCACCACTAAGAAGGATACTTTCATAGTGGATGTGAGTGTGAGGAGGAGTAGACTCTTGGATTAGTCACCTCAAGAAGGTGGATACCAAGTAAAGTCAAGAGTGTTAACATTGCTCAAGTCTTCCGTTGCGACAAATCTTCATCGAGCAAAAGAGAAGCTATTTAACCCCCCCCCCCCCCCCCCCTCCCTCTAGCTCATGACGCATCCTAACAATAACACCAGTCAATTGCTATAACAAAGTAATCGACTGGCATGCACATGACACACCTTTATCCCAAGGGAACTTGATTGTCCAATCGATTATAAGTCATTCTATGGCCATCTATAAGACCATCATTTGATTGCTAGAATTTAACAATTGACTAGTTGTTTAGAGTTGGCTTGCTGATCAACCAAACCCGACCGCAATCTATTACATACCCTATTGTATACTACTACAGTACCACCAGTCAATTACTAGGAAATAACAATTGATTAGTAACCCCAAACTCAACTAGTTGATTGATTACAACCTCTTCTGTATTGAACTTTAGATTTAGCATTCAATTGGCGATTGTCACCAGCTGACTACTATTATTGATAAACCCTGAGAAACTATGATTTTCTTCAAATTTCATGCCATATCACGTGTTTATCGTGCATATACACATTTGAGAGATTGTACATGGACTAATGTATGATTCCTAATGTGTTTGGATAGTTTTTGTATTTTTCTTTTATGAAAATTTTCAATTGTGATCTTTGAACCAGATATACGTGACTTATGTATCAATTTTCCACATAATTATTTACATCAATAATTTATGAATTCTTTTCAATTTTTGCCCAAATTAATGCATTATAACAAGTATTATGATCAATAGAATTGTCCTTAGAATCTTACACCCATCTAAGTATCTCAATACACAATTAATGTAAGTCTTATATTTTTGTGAGATGCAGTAAAAGGTAAAATTGATTTTAATAAAGTTTTAAGGTTTCTATTCAAGTTAATTTTTGAAATGATCATGCAAGCAAATTACCCTACTATATATATTCTCAACACCCGCCGTAAATGTCTAAATTCAAATTCTGGGAGTGGTTTTGAATGATATCACCTAGGTTAGCTTTGGACTCAACATAATTGAGTACAATGTCTCCTCTAGCAACATAATATCTAATGAAATGATATTTGACTTCTATATATTTTTTCATAGAATGATGGACTAAATTTTTTGATAAGTTTGTGGTACTCATATTATCACATAGGAATTATATATTTTTGTAGATGAGTCCATAGTACTCTAATGTGTGAGTCATCCATAACAATTGTGATACACACTCTCCCATTGCAATATATTTAGCTTCGATTGTGGAGAGTGTTGCACAATGTTATTTTCAACTTGACCAAATAACTAGGATGACCCAAGAAATTGATATACACCACTAGTATTCTTTCAATACAATTTACATTTAGCATAATTGGAATCAGAGTATCGTATAAGGTCAAAAGTTTCAGTCCTTGGGTATTATAATCTTACATTTTGGGTTCCTTTTAAGTATCATAATATTCATTTTATTGTGCTTAAGTGTGATACTTTGACATAAGATTGATATCTTGCACAATTTTGAATGTCATGTTTTCTAGTTGTGAGATATAGGAGACTATCTATAGTACTATGAGATATAGGAGACTATCTATAGATAGTCTACTAGTTGTGAGATAGTCTACTAGGATTCTTTACCAAATAAAATATTAAGTCTACTAGTTGTGAGATATAGGAGACTATCCATAGTCCGGTGATACAATTTTGAATTTACATCCTTGCCTTAGGATCATTGTCTAACTTTGTACTAGTGGCCATGGGAGTAGTTATTTCTTTTGCATTGTCCATTTTAAATTTCTTTAGGATTTCTCTTGCATATTTTAATTGATGAATATATATTTCTAATTTATCTTGTTTAATATACAATCCTAAGAAAAATGTCAATTCACCAACCAAACTAATTCGAAATTCATTCTCCATGTGATTTAGGAACTCATTTAGATAATATTTATTTGTTGACACACAAATAATGTCTTCCACAAAGGAACTTAAAACATCCTTTCTCAAATGAGGCGAGTATTTTCTTCGGAGGATTCTGCTCAAGGATCCACCTCTATCCAGGATGCTGCTTATTGAGATTTGGAGAAGCTCTCATGCGGCAATGTCAAGAACATGAGTTGCTTATTTAGTCAAGGATCCACCTCTATCCAGGATGCTGCTTACTGAAAGATCGACGACATGCTGCTTCGACGATGAAATGCCTTCATTTCTTTTTTACTCAAGTGTTGTCGGTATAATTTACTTGTTCAAATTATATATTTGTAATATATTTTGCGAGCTTATAGAATTGCCCAATGAAAATGGTCAAGGATCGTGGGCTTTGGAGTAGGAGTCGTCACAGACTCTAAACCAAGTAAAAACAAAGCTATTAGCATTGTTTTGACTTGATTTCTTTATTTCCATTGCGTTTACTCTCTTGAATCCGAAAACTTCGATTAGATATTCACCCCCCCTATCGATCTCATCGATCCCACACAGGAGGTTCATTTAACATGAGGTAATTGGGATCAATTGGTACATTGAAGGGAGGTATGTTCTTGAGGGTTTAGAGATGAAAACCCCTATTTTAGGGTTCACCAATTGATTGGTGAACTAAAATCCTAAACCCCCTGAATCTCAATTCCAAATTTTACAACACCAATCGATTTGCATAATCGATTAGTGTAAACCTTGAATTTTTGATTTAGGCAAGTATTGTATCAATCAATTGGTATGGATTGCTAATCTATTGGTAATCAATTTTGAGCACACAAAAGCTTCTTGAATCGATTAGCTAGATTGATTGGGCATTGTAAATCATTTGGTGCAATTGATTAGCAGTGGTTTCTCGAGTGAACAGATGTCTGCCAAATTGATTGGCTGATTGATTCGGCATTGCCAATAGATTGGACCTGTTAAATATCAGAAATTGGGAGGGCTAAATTGATTAAAATTAAAACTTAAGGGTGTAAGTTGGATAACTCAATGGTTGAGGGGTATTTTTTTTTTACAAAAATTTATTATAACATATGAAACTTATTCTTTTCCCTTCCCTCATTGCACGCCTCACTTTTGGAAACCACCAACACCGCACCTTTTTTTTCTCCCTTGCCTGATCACTCTCTTCTCCCCTTCATTGCCGATGCATGACCCTTTGTTGTTTCCTTTCCTTCTTTTGAGCAAGGCTTTTCCCGTGCCTTGCCGATGGCGTCGTGCATCAGCCTTTGTCGGTGCCAATTCAGATGAGGATGGTGTTTAGGGTTCTTGTGAGTTGAGCTTTACCATGGGTATAGGATGTGGGAATTATGCTTTAAAGTTTGAATGATCTAATTTGTATTGTTTAGTATTTTAATTCTAGAGTTCTAAATGTTTTGCTTAATCATCTCTTATTCTTTTTTTTTCTCCTAGATAAGAGTCTCGATTTCTCTCTTGTTCATTTTTCTCCTGGAACTTGTCATGAGCTAGTGATTTCTGTAGCAAGTTAAAATCTGGTGGTCTTATCATTGGTTGGTAAGTAGACAAAGGAAATGTTGTTTCGATGAAGACCTAACTACAAATGATGAAGATTATCTAGTCTAGCAACAAAAGGATGGGTATTGCAATAGTTCTAAACATGTTGTTGATATATGCAAGACCACACCATGTGCCACTCAGAGCATCAGAAACATGCTTATATATATATATATATATATATATATATATATATATATATATATATATATATAATATATATATATATATATATATATATATATAAAGATTTTTTTTAAGTGGAGTTCTTGTTTCTACCCTACACTAGATGCTGCCATGAGCCACCCTTGGCCATGGTGATTGAAATTTATGATGGATAGTGTTGATGCCTTAGTTAGTTTTGATATAATGAACTAAGTTAAGTTAGATCGTGTTGGTTTTTAATCCCTCTGTCTAAGTGTGCAGGAACTTAGGAGCTGAGGAAGTCGAGTGTAAGATGCATTGGACGAGAAGGATTGCACGGGGAAGTGAACCGACGGGTTGAGTGCATCCGAGGGACGCGGAAACTGTGGAAGAGTACACCGATGGAGAGAGAAGGACTTGCGCGACGTCCGAGGGATGAGAAGCCAGAAGGAAGAACGCTCAAGGGGTGAAAGATCAGAGTCAGGTTCGGGTGAGCCCAACTCCGATTGGCTAGAAATCACCCAAGGAGACCGGAAGTCACTCTAGAGAGTGGTCAGCGGTTACTGACCAAAAGACCCACTCTCGAGCGCCCGTGAGCATGCGGGGCCTGGGCTCTCGGGCGCCCCTATTCATATAGGCGCTCGAGAGGCTATTTTCTGCCATATACGAACGTTGCACGCTGGATAAGTATTAAAGTTAGGCGTCAGGTGCCCAAGAGCACTCGGGAGCCCTATAAATGTCATGTCAGCAAACATATAACTTGAACGGGGTTATAACTAGTCCTCTAGAGTGTTGGTGCAGGAAGCACCATATCGAACCTTATTTTAATATTGGGAAAGGATTCAAAGTTAAGTGTTATTTGTTGTCTAATATGCTCATTAAGTGTGCAGGAAACAAAGTCCTAGCGAAGGGCTGCTAGGCACCTGGCGAAGGAATGCCAGGATACAAAGCCCTAGCGAAGGACTGCTAGGTACTTGGCGAAGGAATGCCAAGATACAATGCCCTAGCGAAGGACTGCTAGGCACCTGGCAAAGGAATGCCATGATATAAAGCCCTAGCAAAGGAATGCTAGGCACTGGCGAAGGAATGCCAGGGTAAAAAGCCCTAGAGAAGGACTGCTAGGCGCCAGGCCAAGGACAGCTTGGGACTGAAGCCCTAGCGAAGGAATGCTAGGCACCGGGCGAAGGACAGCTCGGTATCCAAGACCTGGCAAAGGACCGCCAGGCAAAAGTCCAACCAGAGGAGCGGTTGGCATCAGGTACATTCTCCCGAGAGGAGTAGGTGAGGACGCGTTCCCCGTCGAGGGAACAGTAGGCGTCGGTTCGACCTAGGGCTCCATTTTGGAGACCCAAAGTCAGAACTAAGACAGCAAAGGCTGTATAAACTAATATTTTATTGTTTTATGGTATTTTGGACTAACCCTAGATGCAGGACCGAAGGAACGAGTGTCTGCAGCTCAGAGAGCCTCAAAGGAATGAGGCAACAGCTGACCAGGGCGCCCGGAGTGTCCCGGGCGCCCCCAAGGTGAACACAAAACACATAAAACAAGAGCAGGCTTCGACAGCTTATCTCCCGGGCGCCCCCGTGCTCTCGGGCGCCCCTGATGTTCCCGGGCGCCCCCAGCGCTCCGGGCGCCCCCAGCGCTCCGGGCGCCCCCAGTGCCAACTACCGAAGCAGCTCCCCTCGAAGCCAACAGATGAAAGTTTGACTCGGTCAATACGGGCGCCCCGAGCGCTTCGGGCGCCCCGGTCAAAGCTGATCCCGAATGTAAAGGGATCAGAAGCTGACCGAGCAACTACCGGATCAACTGACACGTGGGAGGGGGGCGCCCCCGACGTTTCGGGCCCCCCCCAGGGCTATATAAAGGGCCCTCGACCCCAAGGCTCAGAGCAATACTTGATTCAACGCTTCTACGCTCTTCTGCTCTCGCGCCTTGCTCCGGAAACCTCCCAACTCGAGCCGACGACGCCCCGCTACTCCGAAAAAAACAACCTACATCGGACGTCGGTAAAAGAAGAGCTTTTTGTTTTTAAAAGTTTAACTTGCTACATTTGTAATTCAATACTGTAAACTGTTATTGCGCGATTATAGTATTTCCCGCAGTAAACGGTCAACGACCGTGGGCCTTGGAGTAGGAGTCGACCTAGGCTCTGAACCAAGTAAAAATCACTGTGTTTGCGTGTTTGTTTTTAATCTTCCGCTGTGCAATTTCTCTATCTCAAATCCGAACGCTTTCCAATATTCACCCCCCCTCTATCGGTTCTCTCGATCCAACATAGAGCTCAGTTTTCAATCATCCATCAACTGCAAACAATTCAATTATTATTTTTCTTTTGTCTTGTGCTTCAAAGTATGTAAAAGGCATCTCCGCCAGAAGGAGATTTTGATAGTGAGCTTCAGTCGCCTTGGATTAGCAACCACCTAGGTTATAACCAAATAAATCTCTGTGTCTTAGCCTTTTATTAGTTTAATTAATTAATGTTTGTTTTAACTGATTTTTGCAACTAATCTAAATTCTTTGTGAGACTGCACAAAAGATTGATTTTTATTTTATTGCGGCAATTCACCCCCCCCCCCTCTTCCCAGTTCTCCTCGACCCGACAAGTGGTATCAGAGCCAGGACACCACAGAAGGACTAACCGCCAACTATAGCAATTCTAAAGAATGGTTGGACCAGTGATCTACCCCTCAATGTTTGAGGGGGAGCTCATAGCATGGAAAAGGAAAATGAAGGTATTTTTTTACTACTGATTATGAATTATTATTAACAATGAAAAATAGTTTTTCAGCTCCGAAAGATAGCGAAGGAAAATCAAGGAACCTGACTCCTGGAACAAAAAGGAGCAAGCTGACGCAATAACAAATAGAAAGGTGGAATTCCATCTACTAACCATTCTCCCTAAACAAGATGTCAATCGAATCGGGAAGTACGACTCGGCAAAGAAACTTTGGGAAAAGTTCCTAGAATTCCATGAAGGCACCTCGGAGGGAAAATTGGCACGACGTGACATCCTACGAAGCCAGCTTACCATCCTCCGAATGGAAGATGGAAAATCATTTGCTCAACTACATGCCAAGGTAAAGGAACTAATCACGAGCCTTGAGAATCTCGGAGAAAAGGTATCAAGTCGTGACGCTCAACGGTATGCACTAAATGCTTTCCCAAGAACCCCAGATTAGACCTCAGTAATTGATGCATATTTTATTTCAAAAGATCTTGAGGTAAGTACTCTAGAACAATTATTTTCGATTTTAGAGTTTCACAAATCTTGGTGTGTAGGGAAGAACAGGAAAATGGATAACGTCGCTCTAAACGCGAGAAGAAACCAGGTAGTGGAGGAGTCGTCAATAGACGATGAAAATATGGCGAAGATGGTAAAAAATCTTAAAAGTTTTTGTAAAAGGGCTAATAAATATTCTAAGTCTCAGGGTAAAAGACGATCTCCTAAGAAGCGTGCAGCCCGATGCTATAACTGTAAAGAGGAGGGTCATCTAAAAGACTAGTGTCCTAAACTGAATAACCAGCCAAAGAAGAAGTAGGCGCTGAAAGCCACCTGGGATGAGACCTCATTCGATGAATCGGAAGTCGAGGAATACGCGGGAGTTGCGTTGATGGCAAATCATCAAGAGGAAAGCACTGAAGAAGGGGGAGCTACACCAGAAGAAAGCAGCGATGAAGGGGGAGTTTCTCTTTTCGAAAGCGACCCGGTAAGTGAGGTATGTTTCCTCTCTCAAGATCAACTGTACTCAGATATAAAAGCAATGCTTAAAGCTAATCTAAAATTAGAAAAAGAGAATCAAAATTTAAAAATAAAATTGACTAATGAATGTTCCTTTGATGTTTCTAATAAACTGAAAAATGAAAATATGAATTTGAGAAATTTAGTTGAAAAATTAGAATTTGATATTTCATGTTTATGCCAAAAGAAAAATATTTATCCTGATAATCTAAACTAGTATATTAAAAATCACAGGGGCCAACGTAGAAAAATATCCAAGAACTATATACCTGCAAAATTTTTAATTAACCCCGTAGACAGGAACTTATTTTGGGTTCCAAATCTTTACTAGAATAATTTTTACTTGGTATATGTTTTAGTGATAACAGTTTTTTTAACAGATTATTTACCGTCTTGGAAAAATGAATACCAATCAAATTTTTAAATTGATAAAATTATGTTCATATTTTTTTCTTAATACATAAATATTTTCTTTACTTATTGTGAATTTATGATTTTTTTGATTATTTTTCATTCAAATTTTAAAATTTAAAATTAGATAAAAAATTTATTTTCCCATATTCGATTTTTCTAAATCTAGATATAATCAGTAGACCCTAAGTAAAATTTCACTCATTTTTTTGAAGTACTTTTGAATTTTAAATAATCATTCTTCAAATATTCTACTCTATCAGTATTTGATTTATTTTCGGACATAGATAAAGTTTTTTATATCAAAATTTTTTTACAAGCTCAAAACTCTATTTCTCACTTATACAAAAAATTTTAGATTTTTCGAACATGTTTTCGAATCTTTATGAATTTTTTATTAATATTTTATTTTTAACTTTAAATTTCGATAGAAAATTATTTTTATCAAATCCAATCTTTCTAGATCTACTCATTCTTTGTTGACTTTAAGGAAGTGTTCAATGAAATTGTTTTTACTAACAAAAAAAAAACAAAAGAATGCTTAGCAATTATTTCATTTTTTTTTTCTTTCCCTAGCCTTTGATGTGTCTCATTTTTTTGCTATGATCAAAGGGGGAGAGTGGCTTCAGTTTAGGGGAGGATGTGATGTTTTATTTGCAAGCATCTCTTTCATGCTTAATGGTTTAATTTACAAACATTTCCTTCATGCTTAGTGTTATTTTTTTAGTTTAACGCTAACTAAAAATGGGTTGATACACATCAAAAAGGGGGAGATTGTTGGTGCCCTGGTTAGTTTGTTAGTTTTTGATCCCTTTATCTAAGAGTGCAGGAACTTAAGAGCGGAGGAAGTCAAGCGTATGATACAGTGGACGAGAAGGATTGCAAGGGGAAGTGAGCTGAGGGATGCAGAAACTAGGTAAGAGTACACCGGTGGAGCGAGAAGGACGTGTGCGACGTTCGAGGGATGAGAAGTCGGAAGGAAGGACGCTCGAGGGGCGAATGGCCGGAGTCGGATTCTGGTAAGCCTATCTCCGGTTGGCTAGAAATCACCCAAGGAGACCGGAAGTCAAGCTGGAGAGTGGTAAGCGGTTTTTGACCTAAAGACCCACTCTCGAGCGCCCGTGAGCATACGGGCGCCTGGGCTCTCGGGCGCCTGAGCACCCGAGTGCCTCTATTCATGAAGGTGCCCAAGAGGCTATTTTAAGCCATTTGCGAACGTTGCGCATTGGATAAGTATGACAGTGATGTGTCAGGCGCCCAAGAGCACTCGAGTGCCCTATAAGTACCATGTTAGCAAACGGATAACTTTGACCGGGGCTATAAAGAGGCCCCTAGAGCTCAATTTCCAATCATCCATCAACTACAAACAATTTAATTATTAGTTTTCTTCTGTCTTGTGCTTCAAAGTTTGTAAAAGGCTTCTCCACCAAAAAGAGATTTTGATAGTGAGTTTCAGTCATTTTGGATTAATAACCACCTAGGTTACAACCAAGTAAATCTCTGTATCTTAGCCTTGTATTAGTTTAATTAGTTTATGTTTGTTTTAACTGATTTTTGTAACTAATTTGAATTCTTTGTGAGACCACACAAAAGATTGATTTTTATTTTACAGCTGCAATTCACTCCCCTCTTGTCGGTCCACCTCGACCCGACAGATAGTTTCGAGAATTCTTGATGGGTTGGGCTTAGACTAAACCTAAGTTGAACCTAACCTTAGCAACTCGGAGTAAGTTGGAACATAGCATTTATTTTAGAATTAATTAATAAATTTGATAATTAGAGTTACTCTTTAATGGTTAGTAGTTAATTTAGCTATTTTAATTAATTTTATAAATAATTAAACTATGTCCTTGGTATAGGACTCTGATTTAATACGAGCACTTTAACGTGAGGTGTACTCGGATACATTCTATATTTAAGGTGGGTACTTCTTCTTTGTAATTTGTAGTTTATTGAACCTAAATGTATGACTTGTGTAAGAAAATAGGAAATTCTGGGGTTAAAATGTAAAATTTCTGAAGTTAGGGGATTTTGGGTGAATAACAAAAATAAGAGGGGTTGAGTGTAAAATGGTGAGTCTTATAAGGCCACCGTTGTGGCTGTTCGTGAGCACAGATCTCACGACACGAGCCCCATCCCCATCCTCTTCCTCTTCTTCTCCACACTCACCGTAGCCACGCCCGACTCCTCTTCCCTCCTTCGTGTACCCTAGCCTGCAGTTGGAACCGAGCGGCCGATTGGGGATCTCCTTCTTCCGAGAGCAGCCGATTGGAGATTTCCTTCTCCTCCTCCTCCTCCTCCTCTTCATTCGCCCACAGCCTCCGCCCAACGCTGCACCGTGAGTACAAGCCATCGTCGCCGGTTGAGCAGGAGTGAACGTCATTGGATGTAGGGGGAGAGCACTCTCGATGATCGCGGCCTTGCTGAAGCAGTTGTCGTGTGTCGAGCGTTGACGTGGCTCTTTGCCCTAGTTTCTCTGCTCTGTTGCCGCCGACATCCTCAGGTAAGATTTGGTTCTTTGGTGTTGAGTTTAGACGAATTTGATATAGGGTTGATTCAGGATCGGGGATTTTGGTGGATGATCAACTGGGATCGGGTACAAGAGCATTACCGGCGCATTCAAGTAAGGATTTATCTGTTTTGTGCTTGTTTTTGATGATGATGGTATTTGAATTGAATAGATCAGAGTATGAGAAGCTATGCTCTGGGTTCTGATTGGATTTTGGAGTTTAAATTCATTTGTTTTGCGTTTCTCTTCGAATTAGTTTGTGTTCTTGTTGCTGCGAGATTTGAAGAAGATGATGGGTTGCCTGGATGTAATCAATTAGCATTGGATTGTTTTGGATTTGGTTCAGGTGGAATAATTTGATCAGAATGGGGAAAGAAAGGAGGCAATGCACGCACGGTGCGTTTTTGTTTAGGGTTAATTGTTAGTAGATTTCTTTGTGATGGAATGGCTTGGATCAGTATGTATGAAATGGAGTAATTGTAGTTTGATCTTGGGCTTGATTTCCTATTATTCCACCATGAACAGTTTGAAAGAGTGTTGAGGTGGTTTCGGTTGGGATTATTTGGTGTAATTGATTAGGTGTGGTTGGTTGGTTGGGTTAGGTCATTTAATAAATTGTATAAATAGTTAAGTTGTATTTGTTATTTATTTTTGGATGCAGGGCATTGATTGGATTCTACTTGTCGGGGTTGATATTATTTCAGACGGGGGTTCTCTTCACTTTTGGATTCTTACATCGGAGGCGGGTATCTCTGACTCTTCTTTTAGATTAGTCATAGATATATGCTGGATATGCTTTGTTTAGCAATAGAGTAATAGATTGTGATATAACTCTTCTATTTGCCTTGCTGATATTGTTTATGCTAGACCTGGCATGTGTTACCTATACCATTAGGATTTAGGCTTTGGTGCATTATCTATGATCCTTACATATCATGTTGATATAGGTGAACTAGATAGTGGATGTTGTTGACCAGTGTCATGCATCATCGTGCACTGTGCATCACGGTCGATCAGGGGGCCCCCCTTGTGGGTGAGTCAGGTTGACAGTCATACTGATCTACCCATACGACCACTCATGGGTTAGTTGTTGATGGAGTATTGGGTAGTGTGCTCTACGTTGCTCCGCTCATGCACTCATGGGTTAGTGAATCGGAGCGTGATAGCAGACAGAGGTCCCTCCTTGAGTAGTCCATATACCTGGAGATGAGAGAGAGGTCTCTCCCCCATTTATATACATGGGGTAGGGGTAATACTCAGATAGAGATATCCTTCATAGATGGTCTGGGACTGATAGAGATATCGCCAGGATAGGTGATTACCTGGGGATGATAGAGATATCGCCAGGATAGGTCATGGCCTGGGGCTGATAGAGATATCGCCAGGATAGATCATGGAGTAGGGGTGTTACACCGGCAGCATTCCGACTACTCGATTGCTCAGGAGCAGTGATGGCAGAGTACTGATGGCAGTCACAGCCCTACGTCGGAGGGTGGCCTCCGCTCAGCTTCCTCCCGTACATAGGTGACGATGTCTGACCGACGGCAGGGGTGACCATGTCATTGCACCATGTGCATACGCATATTTTGCACTTGCTTGTGCTTGCTATACTTGGATGCTGCATATGATTGACATGCACATACAGGAGGCCGTTAGGTCATGGTTTTGGCGACACTGCTACATTGATATGATATTTTCTATTTTATCTTTCAGTTGTACTTATTACTGCCTGTACATGTGTTTTATCGATAGTCTGTTACACTGTTGCTATCTTAGACTATCCTGCATATATAATGAGATATCCGTTGAGTACTGTGACTCATCCCGTTAGCTCCTTGTTTTTATTTCAGGATGATTGTCTGTACTGTGCCCGGCAGCCTGTCCCAGTTTGCATATTCGTCGAGACGATTTTGGGATTTTGCTACTGTTTGATAGTGGTACATGTTGGTACCCGTTTTCTGTATTTTTATACCTTACATTTCCGCTGCTGTCTTTGTATTCGGTTGTGTCATTTTATACGGCAGTATAGTTGTACTTTGGTGTGCCATGGAGGCCTTTGTTGTGTTTTGGTTTCGACGTAAGTCGTACCGGTACGCAGCTTTTGATGTTGCTTTCGTTTTCTTTGTATGCAGACGTTTGTTCCAGCCCTATAGGTTGCGGTACAAGCGGCTGAGATAGTCTTAGAGGTTAGGTTTTTGAATTGTCCGCCGGGTCGAGGGAGTGGCAATCCGGTCAGTATCTGACGGGCGGCTCCTCGGGGCATGACAACTTGTTTTATTTCTGAGTAGGTTGCTTTATCTTATCCTTTTTTTTTTGATATCATCCTTTAATACTTTCGTTGCTTGATCATTAAGTTAATCAAAATTTATGTTCAAACAGTCTCACCTGTTGATTTCCTAATCTGTAAACTACTGCCTGTATGTGAGTACTTAGAAATGATCATTAAACACTGTAGGATCGATGTCGTTGATAGAGGGGGGGTCAATATCGAAACAAAAAATCTTTCGAAAAACTCGTTGTTCGTTTGTTCTAGTCAAAGAGTTAGTGCGCAGAGGAAAATAGAAAAAGAAAGACAGAACAAACAGAGACTCGCGGGATTTATTTACTTGGTTCTCGACCCCCCTGGGTCAGTACGTCCAAGGCCAATGTATTCGGCGTAAGTCCACTATTGGTCTCCTTTCCGGAATTTCCGGAGGCGAAGAATACCCGTCTTATAGTTCAAGTTTACAACCAAGAGAATAAGTAAATTAATGTGTAAAATAAAAGCAAACCAAAGAGAAAGTCGAAGGTCCGGCCAATCTGGAAGTCCAAAGTGCAGCACACTTCCTTCTGGAGCCTCCTTGGTCGTAGAGCTTCGTCTCTAGCACTTTTTCTTTACTCAGAATGCTTAGAATGGTGTTGCAAGTGTTGTTCTGAGTTAAGGGGTCGAAGCCCTTTTATAGTATCATCCAGGGTGCCCTAGAGGCCTTTGGGGTGCCTCAGTACGGTCAAAAGTTCATTCGTACTCGCGAACTTCGCGCAGGGATAAACCAGGCTATCCAAGGCGCCTGGGACCATCCAGGGTGCTTGGAACCATCTAGGGTGCCTGGAACCATCCAGGGCGCCTGGGATGAACCTTGAGGGTGCCCTGAAGCATGGGGGTGCCCTGGATGCTCCTCCCAGGTGTCATTTCCCCTGTGTTTGCACTTCTGTCTTACCTCCAACCCCAGGTACCTGCAAGACAATCAAACACAAGACAAATATATAGATAATCTTGACCTTAAAGATTGGTTTTGACTTTGGATGAACCAACGCCTAATGTTCCCTTTCCCGGGGAATGCGCCTCAACCTACTCCACCCTGGAGAAGTTATTTTTGCCAGTCGAGACCTCCGGTTGGACTTTTACTTAGCTTCCGAGATTCTCAGATCTCGAGACGTCCGAACCTCGACCCGTCTCTACTTCTGTCCTTAGTCATCGCTCTTCTAAGTTGCTCGATCCCTCGGACCAAGACTTCGTGCTCAATTCCTCGAACTAGGACTTCGGTGCCCAACCCTCGTCCAGGACTTAGTGCCCAATTCCTCGAACCATGTCTTCGTGCCCAACCCTCGGTCAGGTCTTAGGTGCCCAGCCCTTGGCTAGGACTTAGTGCACAATTCCTCGAACCAGGACTTCGTGCCCAACCCTCAGTCAGGTCTTAGGTGCCCAACCCTCGGCCAGGACTTAGTGCCCAATTCCACGAACTAGGACTTCGTGCCTAGGTTAACTAGGACTTTTCTTCTCCTTGATAAAGACTTCTTTTGCTAGTCATATTAATCCTGACCAGACTTCTCTTCTACCAAACATAAGGTCCTGTTTGGCTTACTCCTTGGTCCAACCCTAGGTTTCCTGATAAACATCAGATCCTGTTTAGCTAACCCTTGTTCTAACTGATCAAACCTTAGTATATTAACCAGATTAAATCTAGGTTTGATCACCCTGCCAAACATCAGGTTCTGTTTGGCTATCCCTTGGTAACCTTAACCAACCATGGGTTCTGGTTCACTCTGCCAAACATCAGATCCTGTTTAGCTAAACCTTTGTCAACCTGATCAACCTTGGGTTAACCCTACCAAACATACGGTCTTATTTGGTTTAACCCTTGATCACTTTGACTAACCCTTACCTTGTCTAACACATATTGTCACTAACTTAAGTATACTGTTAAACATCGAAACACTTAGAGGAAGACATCATTGATGCATCTTGCACCAACAAACACAACTAAGGTTTGGTTGACATTAGATATACCTTTCCCAGTAGATTAGTTGTATATTTATTGATTTTGATATTTATGTATCACACCGTTGTATAATTGTGACTTGGTTGAAGTTATGCATATTAGTAACATGTACTATATCTACATAGTTGCATGCTAGCGAACATTGACTCTCTTTTGGTTAAGCTTGTTGTTAGTCATATACTTTTATACTCAGTCAACCACTGTAACGCCCGCCCTTATATCTACTCTCGGGGCGGGGTTACGTACAACTCAATCATATAGTAATATTTTTTTTTCTATCTTCTAGCATGGCATTAAAACAACAATGCAAAGGCTAAGGACTGAGCATGCTTGTTTAACTATCAAAGTCATTCTATAACATGATAAGTTCACTAATAATGTAACTCATAACATAATCAAGTATAAGAGACCTCCAAAGGTAAACACTATCATGCCATGTCAATCCTAATCACTAATACTTATTGTCAAGGAAACATAAACATAAACATGATTAAAGTAGATATAGAATCATTCTTTCCCGAGCCACCACCCCACACATCTTCAGCTTTCCTGCCTCTTCCGTTAGTTCAAGTGTTCCTTACTTTTATCTGCAGCATAAGACAACACATAACTAGTAAGCATAAAAGCTTAGTAAGGATCCGGTCCTACTCGCAAAATCCATACGAAAGCATACAACATGTACACATAACAAGACATAAGCATGAGTTCCTCATAGCATACTAAACATTAAAGTTTCTAAGCATGCAGCATAAAGTATCTTAAGCATACCCATCACATGTAATAAATGTTTTTCAAAAACAATTCCATAACGGTATTACTTAAAAATACATCCATGTCATATAGGGCCCAGTTGTGTACCACATGATGCGCGTTCCCTAATGAGTTGGGGTAGCGAGCCACCAATCCCATTAGAGCAGGACCTCTTACGTCCTACCAGAGCCATGACCTTAAGTTAACATGCACCCCGGATTTGATTTAACGACCCCTCTTACGAGTCGGGTACACAACTTACAAAGTAAAATACTTATCATGTCTTTACATATATACGCTAAGAATGTACTCCAATTTTCACTGCTCAAGGGACACCCACTTTTTCAGGGTGTTTCTGATCCCATTGGGACACACCTCACAACATAAGGGTGTTCTAAATCCCAAACTTAGTGGAGTATCCTTTCTAGCATTTCATTGTGCATATCACATGCAATCTCATAAGGGTGCCCCATGGGCTATAAGACATGCTCATACATACATCATAATTCAACCACTTAACATACTTTAGATCTGACAAGATTTGATCACATAGATCATACTCATATCATAGGAAGTGGTAGCATGCTAACAATTAAGATTTCAATCAGACATCTCATTTAAACACCTCATGTATAAACATATCATAGCATGCTAACAATTAAGGTTTCAAATCAACCATTCCATTTAACACCACATGCTTATACATATAATCATCCCCAAACATAAACATATATCATAAGGTAGTTTGACCTTCACAAACCCTAGTCCTAGTGGGTTGGCCGAAACATCAAGAGTAGGGAAAGATTAGGACTTTTGCATTGATCATTCACACAGACAATTATACAAATACCTTGTATACAATATCATACCATACACTAAGCATGTATATATACTAGGATAATTCAACCCTCCTTAACCCTACTTACATGCCTTGGGCCGAAACCCATACAAGAACAAAACCCTAGGTTTTGTTCACCACATCTTGAAGGACACAACATACACATATACCCTAAGTTCCAAGGGGTCTACACATATAACAAGAAGTAACCCAAAGACACTATACCCTAAACCCTAATCTCTCTAGGGTTGGCCGAAACTTGTAGGGTAGGGAACAAGTTGGATTTTTGTAGCCAAACATTCATACAAACGCATTGTCTACACCATCATATATTACACTAATCATAAAATATATCCTAGAGAAATTCAACTCTTAAACCTCAAAAACCCTTACCTTGGCCGAATCCTTCATAGGGTGAAAACCCTAGTTTTTGTTCTTAACATCATGAAGAAAAAAATCCACATACATGTATACCCTAAGTCTCAAGGTCTTCTCATGTATCAAGGAAAGAACCAATGCCTCCCTTAAAGGTGTTGGCCGAAACTTACAAAAGGAAAAACACCCATTTTCGAAACCAATAAGAGCATGGCAATCATACAATAACGATTACACTGCAGGCGAGGGGATACTTACATCCTTTCGCTTAAATTTCTTCCTCTCTAAAATCCTAGGGTACCCTTGAAGAAGGAGAAGATGAGAGTTTCCCTTGTTAGCCTTCTCTAGCAACCTTGGCCCTAGTAGAGGGCAAGAACCTTCAATGGGTCCTCTTCCTTCCAATTCCCTAGGGTTAGAACCCTAGGGTGGTGTTTTTCGAAAATGGAAAGGGAGAGAGGGCTCTTGATTTTCGAAAAGTGAAGTGGGGAAGAAGAAGAGGAAGTGTAACTTCCTTTCCCCCTCTCTTATTTATACTCTTATCATGAAAAGACATGTCTCTTCGCTTCCCTCGATTTAACAAGAATGTTTCTTATTCTCTCTACAAGAAACATGGCTTGGTTCATTGGTTATGACATGGTTAGTGCAACGAGGAGGTTCAAGGTTCAATCCTTGCTTCCTCCTTTCCACCTTTACTTTTTATCTCCATTTGCACTAATCCATATCAAAGCCCACTAGGCCAAACCCATCATATTATTTCATAATACTAATAATATTTCATGAATTCATAATATTTCATAATATTAATAATATTTCATGAATTCATATCATTTCATAATATTAATAATATTTCATGAATTCATAATATTTCATATTCATGAATTCATAATATTTTCTAATATCCATGATAATATTTCATGAATTCATAATATTTCATATTCATGAATTCATAATATTTCCTAATATCCATAATAATATTTCATGAATTTCATGATATTTCATAACATTTTATATGGAAAATTTTGGGGCGTTACAATCCTCTATACCTTATAAAAAGTTCGTCCCGAACTTTAAAATAATTCCGGATACTTTAATCGTATTGCCTCCTCTCGTTCCCATGTGGCTTCTTCGAATTGTTCATTCCGCCACAAAACCTTTACTAAGGGTACTTCCTTGTTCCTTAGCTTTTTGACTTCCCGATCCAAGATCTGTATAGGTTGGCGTTCGGAACTTAAGCTCTCTTGATCTTGTACTGGTTGGGGCTCTATCATCTGATTTACATCAGAGGTACATTTCCTGAGCATTGATACATGGAAGACATTGTGGATAGCCGACATTTCTGGCGATAACTCTAGTTCGTAGGCCACTTTGCCTACCCGTCTCAGAATCTGATACGGTCCCACATATCTCGGACTCAGCTTCCCTTTCTTTCCGAATCTCATCACCCCTTTCATAGGGGCCACTTTCAGGAATACTGAATCCCCAACCTCAAACTCTAGCGGTCTGCGTCGCTTATCAGCGTAGCTTTTCTACCGACTCTGAGCAGTCTCTATTCTCTGGCGTATATTCTTTATAGCCTGAGTAGTTTCATCTATAATATCAGTCTGGAGTCCCATCTCCTTCTTTTCACCACTCTCAAGCCAACATATAGGAGATCTGCATTTTCTTCCGTACAGTGCTTCGTACGGTGCCATCCCGATAGTAGCCTGATAACTGTTGTTATAAGCAAACTCTGCCAGGCTCAGGTATCGACACCAGCTTCCCTTGAAGTCCAAGGCACAAGCTCGTAACATATCCTCAAATATCTGGTTTACTCTTTCAGTCTGCCCATCAGTCTGGGGGTGAAAGGCAGTGCTGAATCTCAGTTTCGTACCAAGAGTCTTCTGTACGTGTCTCCAAAAATCTGAAGTGAATCGACCATCCCTATCAGAGATAATGGTCTTGGGAACCCCGTGCAGTCGGATAATTTCCTTGACGTACAGTTGAGCCAACTGCTCTACCGAGTAAGTCATCCTGATGGCCAGAAAATGGGCAGACTTGGTGAGTCTGTCCATAATAACCCATATGCCATCATATCCGTTCGTCATTCTAGGCAACCCAGAGATGAAATCCATGGAGATGTCTTCCCATTTCCACTCGGGAATAGACAGGGGTTGCAAAACTCCTCCAGGCCTCTGGTGTTCTGCTTTGACCCTCTGGCAGGTCAAACACATACCAACATAGTGAGCTACATCCCGTTTCATACCGGACCACCAAAACTTGCTCTTCAAATCTTGAAACATCTTGGTAGACCCAGGATGCATTGCATAAGGTGTTCCGTGAGCTTCTTCCAGGATTCTTGTCCGCAAGTCGGAGTCGTCGGGAACACATAATCCATCCCGCAGATATAAGACTCCGCTGTCTGAAATCTGAAATCCATCGTCCTTGCCTTCGAGAACCTCTTGTTTGATTCTCTGGAGACTCGGATCATGATTCTGCTTCTCCAGAATATCGCTGAACAATGTCGGCGCAATCATCAGGGTGGACAACTGTCCTGATATCATTTCAATTCCGAAGTTCATAATTTCTTCCCCTAAGGGTTGTGACAAAGCCGACAAAGACATTAAAGCAGCACATGATTTTCTACTGAGACCATCGGCTACCTTGTAGGCTTTTCCCGAATGGTATAGGATCTCACAATCATAATCCTTGACCAATTCGAACCATCTGCGCTGTCTCATATTCAGATCTTTCTGGGTGAAGAAATACCGCAGACTCTGGTGATCTGTATAAACTTTACACTGAGTTCCATATAGGTAGTGCCTCCATATTCTCAGTGCAAAGACTACTGCTGCTAATTCTAAATCATGGGTAGGGTAGTTTCTTTCATGTTCCTTCAGTTGCCTAGAGGCATAGGCAATCACCTTCCCATTCTGCATAAGCACAGCTCCGAGTCCAAGTTTGGATGCATCGCTGTACATATCGAAACCCATATCGCTCTCGGGAAGAGTCAATATTGGAGCGCTAGTCAGCCTCCTTTTCAGTTCAGTAAAGCTCTTTTCACATTCCTCGGTCCATATATATTTCTTGTCTTTCTTCGTAAGAGCTGTCATAGGGGCTGCAATCCGAGAGAAGTTCTCTACGAATTTTCTGTAGTAGCCTGCTAACCCGAGGAAACTTCGAATTTCACTGGCATTCTTGGGTCTAGTCCAGTTACTCACAGCTGCAATTTTAGTCGGGTCCACCATTACTCCTTCCTTGGAGATAACATGTCCCAAGAATGATACTTGATCGAGCCAGAACTCGCATTTGGAAAATTTAGCATACAGTTGTTCCTTCTGAAGAATCTGTAGTACTATACTCAGGTGTTCAGCATGTTCTTCGGGAGTTCTCGAATATATAAGGATATAGTCGATAAAGACGATCACAAATTTGTCGAGGAATGCCGAGAATACCCGATTCATTAAATCCATAAACATAGCTGGCACATTGGTAACTCCAAATGGCATAACTACGAACTCATAATGTCCGTATCTAGTTCGGAAAGCCGTCTTCGGTATATCCTCATTTTTTTCACCCTGACTTGGTGATAACCAGATCTCAGGTCAATCTTAGAGAAAACCGTGGCTCCCTTTAGTTGATCGAACAGGTCATCTATCCTGGGTAGAGGGTACCTGTTCTTGATAGTCACGTTGTTCAGCGCCCGATAGTCGATACACATTCGCATCGACCCATCCTTCTTTTTCACGAACAGTACGGGGCTTCCCAGGGAGAATGACTAGGGCGGATGAGTCCCTTGTCAAGTAGCTCCTGTAACTGTCCCTATAATTCTTTTAATTCCGTCGGCGCCATACGGTACGGTGCCTTAGAAATGGGGTTAGTACCAGGAACCAACTCAATTGCAAATTCTATATCTCTTTCAGGTGCTAACCCTGGTAAGTCATCCGGAAATACCTCTGGGTAATTGCGTACGACTTTGACGTCTTCTAGCTTCGGGCCCTCTGTAGGATTGGTATCAACCACATGAGCTAGAAATCCAGAGCATCCCTTTTCTAACATCTTCCTTGCTTTCAGAGCCGACAAGAATTTGCTTGTCCTCTTCTTCGGCTCTCCCATAAATTCAAATAGAATTCCCTCCTAAGGTCGGAAGATAACCTTTCGTTTATGGCACTCGATAGAGGCGCCACATTTGTTCAAGAAATCCATGCCCTAGTGATTACAATATGTAACCACCCTCTTACCCCATATTCTAAATTATTGATGAATATGTATATCTATAAGAAGAAGTATCGTTCATGTTCACATATCTTACAATTACTTGTCATTATCTATCATACAGGTGATAAATAAGCAACATAAGAATTAACACTACTTTTTCTTATTATGCAAGCATATATCATCTCTATATTATGCAAGCATAAATCATCTCTATATATATCATTACTTACTGTACATGAAATAAAGTAAAGCGAGGTTAGGATCTCTTACTTGGAAGCGGCAGGATGAAGCTTGATGTGTGTGTGGTGGAGGGGAAACCTGCTCTGATACCAACCAGTAACGCCCGCCCTTATATCTACTCTCGGGGCGGGGTTACGTACAACTCAATCATATAGTAATATTTTTTTTTCTATCTTCTAGCATGGCATTAAAACAACAATGCAAAGGCTAAGGACTGAGCATGCTTGTTTAACTATCAATGTCATTCTATAACATGATAAGTTCACTAATAATGTAACTCATAACATAATCAAGTATAAGAGACCTCCAAAGGTAAACACTATCATGCCATGTCAATCCTAATCACTAACACTTATTGTCAAGGAACCATAAACATAAACATGATTAAAGTAGATATAGAATTATTCTTTCCCGAGCCACCACTCCACACATCTTCAGCTTCCTGCCTCTTCCGTTAGTTCAAGTGTTCCTTACTTTTATCTGCAGCATAAGACAACACATAACTAGTAAGCATAAAAGCTTAGTAAGGATCCGGTCCTACTCGCAAAATCCATACGAAAGCATACAACATGTACACATAACAAGACATAAGCATGAGTTCATCATAGCATACTAAACATTAAAGTTTCTAAGCATGCAGCATAAAGTATCTTAAGCATACCCATCACATGTAATAAATGTTTTTCAAAAACAATTCCATAACGGTATTACTTAAAAATACATCCATGTCATATAGGGCCTAGTTGTGTACCACATGATGCGCGTTCCCTAATGAGTTGGGGTAGCGAGCCACCAATCCCATTAGAGCAGGACCTCTTACGTCCTACCAGAGCCATGACCTTAAGTTAACATGCACCCCGGATTTGATTTAACGACCCCTCTTACGAGTCGGGTACACAACTTACAAAGTAAAATACTTATCATGTCTTTACATATATATGCTAAGGATGTACTCCAATTTTCACTGCTCAAGGGACACCCACTTTTTCAGGGTGTTTCTGATCCCATTGGGACACACCTCACAACATAAGGGTGTTCTAAATCCCAAACTTAGTGGAGTATCCTTTCTAGCATTTCATCGTGCATATCACATGCAATCTCATAAGGGTACCCCATGGGCTATAAGACATTCTCATACATACATCATAATTCAACCACTTAACATACTTTAGATCTGACAAGATTTGGTCACATAGATCATACTCATATCATAGGAAGTAGTAGCATGCTAACAATTAAGATTTCAATCAGACATCTCATTTAAACACCTCATGCATAAACATATCATAGCATGCTAACAATTAAGGTTTCAAATCAACCATTCCATTTAACACCACATGCATATACATATAATCATCCCCAAACATAAACATATATCATAGGGTAGTTTGACCTTCACAAACCCTAGTCCTAGTGGGTTGGCCGAAACATCAAGAGTAGGGAAAGATTAGGACTTTTGCATTGATCATTCACACAGACAATTATACAAATACCTTGTATACAATATCATACCATACACTAAGCATGTATATATACTAGGATAATTCAACCCTCCTTAACCCTACTTACATGCCTTGGGCCGATACCCATACAAGAACAAAACCCTAGGTTTTGTTCACCACATCTTGAAGGACACAACATACACATATACCCTAAGTTCCAAGGGGTCTACACATATAACAAGAAGTAACCCAAAGCAACCCTAAACCCTAATCCCTCTAGGGTTGGCCGAAACTTGTAGGGTAGGGAACAAGTTGGATTTTTGTAGCCAAACATTCATACAAACGCATTGTCTACACCATCATATATTACACTAATCATAAAATATATCCTAGAGAAATTCAACTCTTAAACCTCAAAAACCCTTACCTTGGCCGAATCCTTCAAAGGGTGAAAACCCTAGTTTTTGTTCTTAACATCATGAAGAAAAAAATCCACATACATGTATACCCTAAGTCTCAAGGTCTTCTCATGTATCAAGGAAAGAACCAAGGCCTCCCTTAAAGGTGTTGGCCGAAACTTACAAAAGGAAAAACACCCATTTTCGAAACCAATAAGAGCATGGCAATCATACAATAACGATTACACTGCAGGCGAGGGGATACTTACATCCTTTCGCTTAAATTTCTTCCTCTCTAAAATCTTAGGGTACCCTTGAAGAAGGAGAAGATGAGAGTTTCCCTTGTTAGCCTTCTCTAGCAACCTTGGCCCTAGTAGAGGGCAAGAACCTTCAATGGGTCCTCTTCCTTCCAATTCCCTAGGGTTAGAACCCTAGGGTGGTGTTTTTCGAAAATGGAAAGGGAGAGAGGGCTCTTGATTTTCGAAAAGTGAAGTGGGGAAGAAGAAGAGGAAGTGTAACTTCCTTTCCCCCTCTCTTATTTATACTCTTATCATGAAAAGACATGTCTCTTCGCTTCCCTCGATTTAACAAGAATGTTTCTTATTCTCTCTACAAGAAACATGGCTTGGTTCATTGGTTATGACATGGTTAGTGCAACTAGGAGGTTCAAGGTTCAATCCTTGCTTTCTCCTTTCCACCTCTTCTTTTTATCTCCATTTGCACTAATCCATATCAAAGCCCACTAAGCCAAACCCATCATATTATTTCATAATACTAATAATATTTCATGAATTCATAATATTTCATAATATTAATAATATTTCATGAATTCATATCATTTCATAATATTAATAATATTTCATGAATTCATAATATTTCATATTCATGAATTCATAATATTTTCTAATATCCATGATAATATTTCATGAATTCATAATATTTCATATTCATGAATTCATAATATTTCCTAATATCCATAATAATATTTCATGAATTTCATGATATTTCATAACATTTTATATGGAAAATTTTGGGGCGTTACAATCCTCCATACCTTATAAAAAGTTCGTCCCGAACTTTAAAATAATTCCGGATACTTTAATCGTATTGCCTCCTCTCGTTCCCATGTGGCTTCTTCGAATTGTTCATTCCGCCACAGAACCTTTACTAAGGGTACTTCCTTGTTCCTTAGCTTTTTGACTTCCCGATCCAAGATCTGTATAGGTTGGCGTTCGGAACTTAAGCTCTCTTGATCTTGTACTGGTTGGGGCTCTATCATCTGATTTACATCAGAGGTACATTTCCTGAGCATTGATACATGGAAGACATTGTGGATAGCCGACATTTCTGGCGGTAACTCCAGTTCGTAGGCCACTTTGCCTACCCGTCTCAGAATCTGATACGGTCCCACATATCTCGGACTCAGCTTCCCTTTCTTTCCGAATCTCATCACCCCTTTCATAGGGGCCACTTTCAGGAATACTGAATCCCCAACCTCAAACTCTAGCGGTCTGCGTCGCTTATCAGCGTAGCTTTTCTGCCGACTCTGAGCAGTCTCTATTCTCTGGCGTATATTCTTTATAGCCTGAGTGGTTTCATCTATAATATCAGTCTGGAGTCCCATCTCCTTCTTTTCACCACTCTCAAGCCAACATATAGGAGATCTGCATTTTCTTCCGTACAGTGCTTCGTACGGTGCCATCCCGATAGTAGCCTGATAACTGTTGTTATAAGCAAACTCTGCCAGGCTCAGGTATCGACACCAGCTTCCCTTGAAGTCCAAGGCACAAGCTCGTAACATATCCTCTAATATCTGGTTTACTCTTTCAGTCTGCCCGTCAGTCTGGGGGTGAAAGGCAGTGCTGAATCTCAGTTTCGTACCGAGAGTCTTCTGTACGTGTCCCCAAAAATCTGAAGTGAATCGACCATCCCTATCAGAGATAATGGTCTTGGGAACCCCGTGCAGTCGGATAATTTCCTTGACGTACAGTTGAGCCAACTGCTCTACTGAGTAAGTCATCCTGATGGCCAGAAAATGGGCGGACTTGGTCAGTCTGTCCACAATAACCCATATACCATCATATCCATTCGTCGTTCTAGGTAGCCCAGAGATGAAATCCATGGAGATGTCTTCCCATTTCCACTCGGGAATAGACAGGGGTTGCAAACTCCTCCAGGCCTCTGGTGTTCTGCTTTGACCCTCTGGCAGGTCAAACACATACTAACATAGTGAGCTACATCCCGTTTCATACCGGACCACCAAAACTTGCTCTTCAATCTTGATACATCTTGGTAGACCCAGGATGCATTGCATAAGGTGTTCCGTGAGCTTCTTCCAGGATTCTTGTCCGCAAGTCGGAGTCGTCGGGAACACATAATCGATCCCGCAGATATAAGACTCCGCTGTCTGAAATCCAAATCCATCGTCCTTGCCTTCGAGAACCTCTTGCTTGATTCTCTGGAGACTCGGATCATGATTCTGCTTTTCCAGAATATCGTCGAACAATGTCTGGCGCAATCATCAGGGTGGACAATTGTCCTGATATGATTTCAATTCCCGAAGTTCATAATTTCTTCCCCTAAGGGTTGTGACAAAGCCGACAAAGACATTAAAGCAGCACATGATTTTCTACTGAGAGCATCGGCTACCTTGTTGGCTTTTCCCGGATGGTACAGGATCTCACAATCATAATCCTTGACCAATTCGAGCCATCTGCGCTGTCTCATATTCAGATCTTTCTGGGTGAAGAAATACCGCAGACTCTGGTGATCTGTATAAACTTTACACTGAGTTCCATATAGGTAGTGCCTCCATATTCTCAGTGCAAAGACTACTGCTGCTAATTCTAAATCATGGGTAGGGTAGTTTCTTTCATGTTCCTTCAGTTGCCTAGAGGCATAGGCAATCACCTTCCCATTCTGCATAAGCACAGCTCCGAGTCCAAGTTTGGATGCATCGCTGTACATATCGAAACCCATATCGCTCTCGGGAAGAGTCAATATTGGAGCGCTAGTCAGCCTCCTTTTCAGTTCAGTAAAGCTCTTTTCACATTCCTCGGTCCATACATATTTTTTGTCTTTCTTGTAAGAGCTGTCATAGGGGCTGCAATCCGAGAGAAGTTCTCTACGAATTTTCTGTAATAGCCTGCTAGCCCGAGGAAACTTCGATTTCACTGGCATTCTTGGGTCTAGTCCAGTTACTTACAGCTGCGATTTTAGTCGGGTCCACCATTACTCCTTCCTTGGACATAACATGTCCCAAGAATGATACTTGATCGAGCCAGAACTCGCATTTGGAAAATTTAGCATACAGTTGTTCCTTCTGAAGAATCTGTAGTACTATACTCAGGTGCTCAGCATGTTCTTCGGGAGTTCTCGAGTATATAAGTATATCGTCGATAAAGACGATCACAAATCTGTCGAGGAAAGCCGAGAATACCCGATTCATTAAGTCCATAAACATAGCTGGCGCATTGGTAACTCCAAATGGCATGACTACGAACTCATAATGTCCGTATCTGGTTCGGAAAGTCGTCTTCGGTATATCCTCCTTTTTCACCCTGACTTGGTGATAACCCGATCTCAGGTCAATCTTAGAGAAAACCATGGCTCCCTTCAGTTGATCGAACAGGTCATCTATCCTGGGTAGAGGGTACCTGTTCTTGATAGTCACGTTGTTCAGCGCTCGATAGTCGATACACATTCGCATCGACCCATCCTTCTTTTTCACGAACAGTACGGGAGCTCCCCAGGGGAATGACTAGGGAGGATGAGTCCCTTGTCAAGCAGCTCTTGTAACTGTCCTTGTAATTCCTTTAATTCCGTCGGCGCCGTACGGTACAGTGCCTTAGAAATGGGGTTAGTACCAGGAATCAATCAATTGCAAATTCTATATCCCTTTCAGGTGCTAACCCTGGTAAGTCATCGGGAAATACCTCTGGGTAATTGCATACACTTTGACTCTTCTAGCTTCGGGCCCTCTATAGGACTGGTATCAACCACATGAGCTAGAAACCCAGAGCATCCTTTTCTAACATCTTCCTTGCTTTCAGAGCCGATAAGAATTTGCTTGTCCTCTTCTTCGGCTCTCCAATAATTCAAATAGAATTCTCCCTCAGGTCGGAAGATAACCTTCCGTTTACGGCACTCGATAGAGGCGCCGTATTTGTTCAAGAAATCCATGCCCAATATCACATCATAATCTGCATATCAACACTATCATCGCAGTAATTCCCTATTGCGATTCTGATTTGCAGCAGTATGGTAGAGGCATCACCTAAGCAGTGTAGAACAGAAATTCGGACTCAAGTCCTCACTATC
Organism: Boesenbergia rotunda; assembly: GCA_024364735.1. Classification (NCBI taxonomy): domain Eukaryota; kingdom Viridiplantae; phylum Streptophyta; class Magnoliopsida; order Zingiberales; family Zingiberaceae; genus Boesenbergia; species Boesenbergia rotunda. The sequence goes on along the minus strand of JAGFNQ010009776.1, from coordinate 65,499 downwards.
TTATCCACACTTCTAGCTTTGTCCATATCCTGCTCCATGAGGCACGAGAACATAATCATACTCAGCCAGTCACTATATTGTTAACTTAACCATGCTACGTTCTAGCATTTTATCATATAGGTGATAAATGACTACATAGAATTAATATCTTTCACTTGTTATGCAAGCATTAATCATCTCTATATATCATTACTGTACATGAACTAAACTAAAGCGAGGTTAGGATCTCTTACTTGGAAGCGGCAGGATGAAGCTTGATGTGTGTGTGGTGGAGGGGAAATCTGCTCTGATACCAACCTGTAACGCCCGCCGTTATATCTACTCTCGGGGCGGGGTTACGTACATTCAATCATATAGTAATATTTTTTTTTCTATCTTCTAGCGTGGCATTAAAACAACAATGCAAAGGCTAAGGACTGAGCATGCTTGTTTAATTATCAAAGTCACTCTATAACATGATAAGTTCACTAGTAATGCAACTCATAACATAATCAAGTATAAGAGACCTCCAAGGGTAAACACTATCATGCCATATCAATCCTAATCACTAACACTTATTGTCAAGGAAACATAAACATAAACATGATAAAGTAGATATTGAAATATTTCTTTCCCGAGCCACCACCCCACACATCTTCAGCCTTCCTGCCTCTTTCTTTAGTTCAAGTGTTCCTTACCTTTATCTGCAGCATAAGACAACACATAACTAGTAAGCATAAAAGCTTAGTAAGGATCCGGTCCTACTCGCAAAATCCATACGAAAGTATACAACATGTACACATAACAAGACATAAGCATGAGTTCATCATATCATACTAAACATCAAAGTTTCTAAGCATGCAGCATATAGTATTTTAAGCATACCCATCACATGCAATAAATGTTTTTCAAAACAGTTCCATAATGGTATTACTTAAAAATACATGCATGTCATATAGGGTCCAGTTGTGTACCACATGATGCGCGTTCCCTAATGAGTTGGGGGTAGCGAGCTACCAATCCCATTAGAGCAGGACCTCTTACGTCCTACCAGAGCCATGACCTTAAGTTAACATGCACCCCGGATTTGATTTAACGACCCCTCTTACGAGTCGGGTACACAACCTACAAAGTAAAATACTTATCATGTCATTACATATATATGCTAAGGATGTACTCCAATTTTCACTGCTCAAGGGACACCCACTTTTTCAGGGTGTTTCTGATCCCATTCTCAAGGGACACCCACTTTTTCAGGGTGTTTCTGATCCCGTTGGGACACACCTCACCACATAAGGGTGTTCTAAATCCCATACTTAGTGGAGTATCCTTTCAAGCATTTCATCGTGCATATCACATGCAATCTCATAAAGGTGCCCCATGGGCTTTAAGACATGCTCATACATACATCATAATTCAACCACTTGACATACTTTAGCTCTGACAAGATTTGGTCACATAGATCATACTCATATCATAGGAAGTGGTAGCATGCTAACAATTAAGATTTCAATCAGATATCTCATTAAAACACCTCATGCATAAACATATCATAGGAAGTGGTAGCATGCTAACAATTAAGGTTCCAAATCAACCATTCCATTTAACACCACATGCATATATATATAATCATCCCCAAACATAAACATATCTCATAGGGTAGTTTGACCTTCACAAACCCTAGTCCTAGTGGGTTGGCCGAAACATCAAGAGTAGGGAAAAATTAGGGCTTTAGCATTGATCATTCACACAGACAATTATACAAACACCTTGTATACAATGTCATACCATACACTAAGCATGTATATATACTAGGATAATTCAACCCTCCTTAACCCTACTTACATGCCTTGGGTCAAAACCCATATAAGAACAAAACCCTAGGTTTTGTTCACCACATCTTGAAGGACACAACATACACATATACCCTAAGTTCCAAGGGGTCTACACTTATAACAAGAAGTAACCCAAAGCCACCCTAAACCCTAATCTCTCTAGGGTTGGCCGAAACTTGTAGGGTAGGGAACAAGTTGGATTTTTGTAGCCAAACATTCATACAAACGCATTGTCTACACCATCATATATTACACTAATCATAAAATATATCCTAGAGAAATTCAACTCTTAAACCTCAAAAACCCTTACCTTGGCCGAATCCTTCAAAGGGTGAAAACCCTAGTTTTTGTTCTTAACATCATGAAGAAAAATCCACATACATGTATACCCTAAGTCTCAAGGTCTTCTCATGTATCAAGGAAAGAACCAAGGCCTCCCTTAAAGGTGTTGGCCGAAACTTACAAAAGAAAAAAAAACACATTTTCGAAACCAATAAGAGCATGGCAATCATACAATAACGATTACACTGCAGGCGAGGGGATACTTACATCCTTTCGCTTGAATTTCTCCTTCTCTAAAATCTTAAGGTGCTCTTGGTTGAAGGAAGGTGAGTGTTCTCCTTCCTAGCACTTCTTTAGGACCCTTGGCTCTAGTAGAGGGCAAGGTCCTTGTAGAATTCTTCTTCCTTCCAATTCCCTAGGGTTAGAACCCTAGGGTTGTGTTTCGAACTTGAGAAAGGGAGAGAGGGCTCTTGGTTTTCGAAAAAATGAAGTGGGGAAGAAGAAGAGGAAGTGTAACTTCCTTTCCCCCTCTCTTATTTATACTCTTCTCATGAAGAGACATGTCTCTTCCCTTCCCTAGCTTTAACAAGCACGTTTCTTTTTCTCTCAACAAGAAACATTGCTTGTTTCATTGGTTATGACATGGTGAGTGCAACTAGGAGGTTCAAGGTTCAATCCTTGCCTCCTCCTTTCTATCTCTTCTTTTTATCACAATTTGCACTAATCCATATCAAATCCCATTAAGCCAAGCCCATCATGAAATTCCATAATATTAATAATATTTCATGAATCCATAATATTTCATATTCATGAATTTATAATATTTCATATTATTCCATAATAATATTTCATAATATTTCATGATATTCCATAATAATATTTCATGAATTTCATAATATTTCATATTCATGAATTCATAATATTTCATATTATTCCATGATAATATTTCATGATATTCCATAATAATATTTTAATGAATTTCATAATATTTCATATTCATGAATTCATAATATTTCATAATAATCATAATATCTTTGGGGTGTTACAGTCCCCGACTTGTACCACATACATACATCATATGCGCGCATCCCTAAGTAAATACGAGGTTGCCAATCTTGACCTACTAGGGTAAGGACAGCTACGGTAGTCCTAGAACCAAGGCGTTCTTAAGGTGTCCATCCCTGTTGGACAGCTTCGGTAGTCACAGAACAATGGACAGCTTCGGTAGTCCAGAACCGGGGCCTTCTTAAGGTGCCCATCCCTTGGACCCTTACTTCGGTCCGGTACAAGCCCATTCATAAAAAAAATAAAATACTTCGCATGCTTCATCATTCATAGAACATTCTTAGCATAACATAATCTTTTTTCATGAAACTTGACATAAGAATAGGAACAGCTGCGATAGTTCCAGAACCGTGGACAGCTACGATACTCCAGAACCAAGGCGTTCTTAAGGTGCCCATCCCTTAGCATGACATAAACATACTTGACATTTCATCATTCATACTTAACATCATGATGCCTTAAAGGCATGAACATTCATCATCATTCATTATCTTCATTCATAAGGTATGTCATGCATACATCATTTTGTCTTAGAGCCATGATCATCATTTTTCATTCATCATCTTTCATTCTTAAACATGGCATACGTACATATCATTCATAAGGCATGACACACATACATATCATTCATAAAACATGGCATACATACATAATTAGCATCTTAATTCATAAAGCTTGCATGATCATGGTACGTAGAAAAACATACATAGATCTTTTCATACATGATACATATTCCCTAGGTTCATGGCACATGGTCTAAACATTTATGAATAATCATAGCACATGATCTAACATACAAAGTCATGATACATCTTACATGAAGCTAGGGTTTTAGGTCACATAAAAATTCTTACAACATACTTAATCATATGCATACATCCTAGTAAACCATAACAAGTATCTTTGAAAACTTAACCCAACCCAAACCCTAAATTACAAGGTTGGCCGAAAGTTCCATAGGAGATGGCTCCATCGTTCAATCAACATGAAAGGTTCCATGAGTAAAAGAAGACCCATACGTTGCATACAAAGCCATAGGGAGCCATTAGAGCCCATAGTTTGAGCTAATCCTAATTGTATTAGCCCTACACTTGACCTTGGCCGAAACCCTAGAGGCCACAAGCATATGGAGTTATTCACATGATTCACCATAAAGGTCCAATTCAATACATACAATAACCCTTGATTGGATCTAACCCTTAGTCCTAACCCTAATTCATGCATTGGCCGAAACCCCATAAGGAGAAATAAGTCCATGAAAAATCCATAAAATTTACAATTAACATTCATTATGTCATAGGGTTCTTGGTAACATGTTTGGAGGTTTGAATTTAAACCTAACCATAGGACATGGGTGGTGGCCGAAACCCTAAAGGGGTTTAGGGTGCTACAAAATTTCCCCAAATCATACTTTTATGCTTAACTTATCATGAGTAATCATTAGGAAACATAAGAGGGGTTTTTAACATCATTTTTAGCCCCAAAACATGCTTGGCCGAAATCTTCAAAAGCCCTAACCATAGATTTCTCAATATGGTGTGCCAACAAAAACTTATATCATGACAAACATCTTGAAAGCCATTATACCACAGGTGAGGGGGTCTTAACCTTAGACTACCCCTATCCCTTGTAGCCTTGTAGAAAGCCCTTAGATCTTGAAGAAGAGGTCTCCTTGTGAAACTTTTCCAAAGGAGAACCCACATTGTGGGTTTCGGCTAGGAGAAGAAAGAAGAAGGAAGAAGGAGTTTTGGTGGATGAAGAGACAAATGCTTAAGTGCTAAGTTGTCTCTTCCATTCCTCCCTCTTATATACTAGATGAAGGAGGCAAGTGAAGAGACATAATGCTATGACTCTTCACTTCCTTTAGCCTCAACTAAAATCCCTTCTCTTTTCCACTAGCACTCCCTTGGTAGGTGAATTGGTTAGTACATACATGATGGTACATTAGGTCCATGGCTCAATCCTTGGTGCATGCACTTTATTTTTATTTTATTTTATTTTTATTATTATTTTCGAAAATTCTCCTAAGACCCACCCATAATCATGCTAATATTCCTAATTAAAACCCATTTATATTTATATTAAATTCTACCTAAAATCCACTAATAAAAATGGTACTAGAAAAGCCCATATAAGGCCCTTTAGTACTTAGCGTCTCAATTTAAATGGGAAAATCATGGATAATTGGGCTAATGTTCATACTAGTATCTCTAGGTTCCTCAAAAACTATCTAGACATGATCAATATTTTAAAGAAATATTGAGAAAATTTTCCGGGTCGTTACAATCCCCCATACCTCATGAAAGTTTATACTCGAACATAGAATAGCTCCGGGTACTTGCGTCTCATCTCGTCCTCGCGTTCCCAGTTAGCTTCCTTGAACCGTTGACTTTGCCATAGGACCTTGACTAAGGGTACCTCCTTGTTCCTTAGCCTCTTGACTTCCCGATCCAAGATCTGGATAGGTCGACTTTCATAACTTAGGTTCTCCTGAACTTGTACTGTTTGTGTCTCGATCACTTGATCCATATTTGGAATACACTTCTTAAGCATTGACACATGGAACACGTTATGAATAGCTGACATCTCCTGAGGCAGCTCTAGCTCAAATGCCACCTTGCCAACTCTTTTCAGGATCAGGTACGGTCCCACATATCGCGGACTCAGTTTTCCTCTCTTCCCAAATCTCGTCACTCCTTTCATAGGAGCCACTTTGAGGAACACCAAATCTTCAACATTAAATTCCAGTGGTCTACGCCTGACATCTACATAACTCTTCTGTCGGCTCTGAGCAGCTTCTATCCGTTGTCAAATGTTCTGTATAGCTTGGGTGGTGCTGTCGATGACATCCGTTGTGAGCCCCATTTCCTTCTTTTCACCACCTTCGTACCAACAGATTGGAGACCTACATCTCCTCTCATACAAAGCTTCATAAGGTGTCATTTCGATAGTAGCTTGGTAGCTATTATTGTAAGTGAATTCCGCTAAACATAGGTATCGGCACCAACTTCCTTTGAAATCCAGAGCACAAGCTCGCAACATGTCCTCCAGTACATGATTCACTCGTTCAGTTTGCCCGTCAGTCTGAGGGTGAAAGGCGGTGCTGAATCGTAGTTTAGTGCCGAGAGACTTCTGAACACACTCTCAAAAATGCGAGGTAAAGCGACCGTCCCTATCTGAGATGATGGTCTTGGGAACTCCATGAAGTCGGATTATCTCCTTAACATATAATTGAGCCAGTTGCTCAATCGAATAAGTCATCTTGATTGCTAGGAAGGGAACAGACTTCGTCAGCCTGTCCACAATTACCCAAATCGCATCATATCCATTTGTAGTCCTGGGAAGTCCGGAAATAAAGTCCATAGAGATGTCTTCCCATTTCCACTCCGGAATCGAAAGTGGTTGCAGAACTCCTCCGGGTCGCTGGTGTTCTGCTTTCACTCGTTGACAAGTCAGGCAAGTACTAACATGCTGAGCCACATCTCTCTTCATGCCGGACCACCAGAATTTTTCCTTCAGGTCTTGATACATTTTGGTGGATCCCGGGTGCATCGAATAAGGGGTTCCGTGAGCTTCTGCTAATATTTCTCTCCGCAGCTCCGGATCATTAGGAATACATAGACGATCCCCAAGGAAAAGTACTCCTCCGTCGGCGATACGAAAACCATCGCCCTTTCCTTCCAGGATCTCCTGTTTGATTCTCCGAAGACTCGGATCACCATTCTGTTTTTCCAATATATCCTCGAACAGCGTCGGTGAGATTGTCATATTAGAAAGTCGTCCAGAGATGACCTCGACTCCAAAATTCATAATTTCTCTTTCGAGTGGGCGGGGTAGTATAGATATGGACATCAAGGTGGCACTTGACTTCCGGCTGAGTGCATCGACCACTTTGTTTACCTTCCCTGGATGGTAGAAGATCTCGCAGTCGTAGTCCTTCACCAACTCAAGCCATCGACGTTGTCTCATATTCAGGTCTTTCTGAGTGAAGAAATATCGCAGACTCTGGTGGTCTGTATAAATCCTACACTGCGCTCCATACAGATAATGCCTCCATATCTTAAGAGCGAAGACCACAGCGGCCAGTTCTAGATCGTGAGTGGGGTAATTCTGTTCATGTTCCTTGAGTTGTCTAGAAGCGTAGGTAATGACCTTACCACTCTGCATAAGTACAGCTCCCAGCCCCAGTTTGGAGGCATCGCTATACATGTCGAAGCTCTGGTTACATTCTGGAAGGGTAAGGATTGGAGCACTTGTAAGTCTCCTTTTTAGTTCCAAGAAACTCCTTTCACAGTTTTCTGTCCATTCATACCTCTTATCCTTCCGGGTGAGAGCTGTTAGAGGGGCTGCAATTCTCGAGAAGTCCTCCACAAATTTTCGGTAATAGCCCGCCAGCCCAAGGAAGCTTCTGATTTCGCTGGCGTTCTTTGGCCGGCTCCAGTTATTCACAGCTTCAATCTTTGTTGGATCCACCATAACCCCATCTTTGGAAATAATATGGCCCAAAACGCCTACTTGGTCAAGTCAGAACTCACATTTAGAGAACGTTGAGTACAGTTGTTTTTCCCGAAGAGTCTGTAATACTATCTTCAGATGCTCGGCGTGCTCCTCTTGGTTTCTCGAATAAATGAGAATATCGTCGATGAAGACGATTACAAATTTGTCGAGAAAAGACGAGAATACTCGATTCATAAGGTCCATAAACATAGCAGGAGCATTTGTCACGCCAAAGGGCATAACCACGAATTCAAAATGCCCGTACCTTGTTCGGAAGGTCGTCTTCGGAATATCATCCTGTTTTACTCTAACTTGATGATAACCAGACCTCAGATCGATTTTTGAGAAAACGGTGGCTCCCTTTAATTGATCAAATAGGTCATCTATCCTCGAAAGGGGATACCTATTCTTGATCGTCACATTGTTCAGCGCTCGATAATCTATGCACATTCGCATAGATCCATCTTTCTTCTTCACAAATAGTACCGGAGCTCCCCATAGAGAATGACTAGGGCGAATAAAACCCTTATCGAGTAGCTCCTGTAGTTGTTCTTGATGCTGTTTTAATTCAGCCGGCGCCATTCGGTAAGGTGCCTTGGAGATCGAGTTAGTACCAGGAATCAATTCGATCTCAAATTCCACTTCTCTATTAGGAGCTAATCCTGGTAATTCATCTGGGAATACTTCTGGATAATCACATACTACACTAACATCTTCTAGCTTCTGGTCCTTGGTTTGACTTACGTCAACCACATGTGCTAGAAATCCAGTGTATCCCTTGTCTAACATCTTCTGTGCCTTGAGAGTTGATAAAAATTTCCGGGTTCTTTTCCTTGGCTCTCCGATAAATTCAAACATAGAATCTACCTCAGGTTGGAAGACCACCCTTCGTTTACGGCACTCGACAGAAGCACCATATTTGCTTAGAAAATCCATTCCCATTATAACATCATAATCCTGCATGCCGAGTACTATCAGATCGCAGTAGAGTTCTCTTCCAGCGATTCCGACTGGCACAGCACGTAGCACGTGAGTGGATGTCATTATTTCTCCCGAAGGCAGGGTCGTCAAGAACTTGCAGTCTAACACTTGTGGAGACATGTCTATCTTCTTAGTGTAGGACGTAGAGATGAACGAGTGTGTTGCCCCAGTATCAAATAATGCAGTAGCATACTGACTGTAAATAAATATCTGACCTGTGACAACTGTCGAAGCATTCGCGGCATCCTCCTTAGTAATAGAGAAAACCCTGGCATCCGCCATAGTTGTTGGGACCTCCAATCTCTCTTGGCTCATCGGGGTACCTTCCAACTCAGCTTGCATATAATGCAGTTTCGCTGGTGCACCCTGGTACTGAACAAGCTGTTGGGGAGGTGCCTGGTTCTTGGTAGGATAGTAAGAGGCTATGTGCCCTTCCACTCTGTAAATGAAACACCGGTTTGCACCTTTGCGGCATTCCCCGGGATGCATTTTTTCACATGTAGCACACAGGGGAAACCTGGACTGTTTATTTGCTGGGCCCCCTTGGGGGTTGTTCCATGGCTGCCGTTTGCCACCCTGGTTTCCCTTCCTATAAGCATTGATACTCTGAGGTTTTTGACCTCCTGAGTGATAATGAAAGGGAGGAACATTAAGGATAATGAAAGATAAAGAATCGAGAATCCCGGAGTGAACTTGATTCTTACTTTCATTTAATGCCTTCCTTTGCTGATTGATATTGTTCAGGTAATGCTCGGTGAGTAAGGCACTACTAAACAGATCCTCGGCGGTCTGCGGTCTGTTAACACTGTCGGCCACGTTCAGGGCTATTTCGGGCCGCAACATCTTCAACATCAGTCGGACCCTTTCTTTCTCAGTGCGGACCAGCTCAGGGCATAGACGAGCCAATCGATTAAATTTCTTCATAGCTTCATTGACTGAGAGGTTGCCCTATCGGAATTCTGTGAACTCGTCGTAGTGTTTATTGGTAACACGCATATTGAAGAATTCTTCGAAGAATTCTAATTCGAAATCTGACCAAGTCATCTGGTTCACCTGTCTCTTGGCCTTGACCCTTTCCCACCACATTCTGGCATCTCCAGAAAGGCAGAATGATGCACACTTGATCTTCTCATGTTCAGGCCAGTCCAGCAGCTCCATTGTACTCTCCACGGTCTTGAACCACGCTTGGGCGTCCCATGGTTCACCCATACCCGAGAAATTTTCTGGTTTCAGCCTCAACCACTAGATCACATAAGCCTCTTGTCGTGCTACAGTGGTCGAGCCTGTCGGGGGAGTGTGCGTAACCGTAGGCGCGACGGGTATCGCAGTCTGGTTCGCCGATGGAGTAGTAGAATTTTCTTGTTGGATGATCAGGGTATTAATGGTTTGTTGCTGCTCGGTGACTTGACGCTGAAGTTGGGTCACTAATTGCATCAGGTCAGGCGAGGGAGTAGTCTCATTAAGTCTGTTACTCTGTCTTCTAGCCATGCTTTCCTTCATAAAGGGCAAGTATGGATAATATGAGTTATTGTTATTCCTACCCCCATATAAATTCTAAATTATAAAAAAAATATCATTCATATTCACATTTCTTACAAGTACTTTCCATCATCTATCATAAGGTATCATTCATACTTGCATATTCTAGAATCATAAGGTATCATCCGTACTTGCATATTCTAGAATCATAAGGTATCATCCGTACTTGCTTATTCCAGAAAATCAAATATGCATAGGAGTACATACTTGAAAGCTATAGGAAGAAGGTCTGATGTGTGTGTAGTGAGATGGCAACTGCTCCGATACCAACCTGTAACGCCCGCCTTTTTCCCACACCTTACGATGTGGTGAGAGGCGACGTTACGCTAACATACATAGGGCTTAAGAATATCTTAATGCAGCGGAATAATTTTTTTTCTTCATATACACATGCGTTTACCATGCAACTAATACTTGAATCGTCTATACATGCCAAAATTATCATTCATGAACTTGGTGACATTGTAACTTAACATATTACCAGCATACATAGCAACATGATTTAAACATTCCATAACTTATCCATAAGCATCATAAGTAGCAAGTAACTTGTCCATAAGCATCATAAGTAGTAAGTTATTTCTTAGGCATAACTATCATAAGTTTAGCATAGAACCAAAGGAGGCATTTCAAACATAAGTCATGCGATAAGTGTAAATAGGAGAATCCATTTGCCATGTCACTGTCACACACATGCTCTTGCCCCTCCTGCTGCTTCCCTTAGTAACCTCTTGCTTGGTCTGTGGTATAAGAAAAATAAGACTATAAGCACATAGGCTTAGTAAAACCCTTTCCTACTCACGAAAATTCATACGTCACATAAACATAAACATAATTATCATGGCATCATTCTTAACATAAACATAAACATAAATATACTTATCATGGCATCATTCTTAACATAAACATAAACATAAACATACTTTTCATGACATCATTCTTAACATGAACATAAACATAAACATACTTATCATGGCAGCATTCTTAACACGAACATAAACATAAACATACTTATCATGGCGTCATTCTTAACATGAACATAAACATAAACATACTTATCATAGCGTAATGCATAATATGAATGGATGCATGAGTCAATGCATATATCATAAGGATGCTTACTTTCAAAACCATAGTTATAATACTTAAACATAATCATAACATCATGGGGGTCCCCGGCTTCTACCACATACATACATCATATGCGCGCATCCCTAAGTAAATACGAGGTAGCCCTAGAACCGGGGCGTTCTTAAGGTGCCCATCCCTGTTGGACAGCTTCGGTAGTCCCAGAACCGTGGACAGCTTCGGTAGTCCAGAACCGGGGCGTTCTTAAGGTGCCCATCCCTTGGACCCTTACTTCAGTCCGGTACAAGCCCATTCATAAAAAAATAAAATACTTCACATGCTTCATCATTCATAGAACATTCTTAGCATAACATAATCTTGTTTCATGAAACTTGACATAAGAATAGGAACAGCTGCGGTAGTTCCAGAACCGTGGACAGCTACGGTAGTCCAGAACCAAGGCGTTCTTAAGGTGCCCATCCCATAGCATGACATAAACATACTTGACATTTCATCATTCATACTTAACATCATGATGCCTTAAAGGCATGAACATTCATCATTATTCATTATCTTCATTCATAAGGTATGTCATGCATACATCATTTTGTCTTAGAGCCATGATCATCATTTTTCATTCATCATCTTTCATTCTTAAACATGGCATACGTACATATCATTCATAAGGCATGGCACACATACATATCATTCATAAAACATGGCATACATACATAATTAGCATCTTAATTCATAAAGCTTGCATGATCATGGTACGTAGGAAAACATGCATAGATCTTTTCATACATTATACATATTCCCTAGATTCATGGCACATGGTCTAAACATTTATGAATAATCATAGCACATGATCTAACATACAAAGTCATGATACATCTTACATGAAGCTAGGGTTTTAGGTCACATAAAAATTCTTACAACATACTTAATCATATGCATACATCCTAGTAAACCATAACAAGTATCTTTGAAAACTTAACCCAACCCAAACCCTAAATTACAAGGTTGGCCGAAAGTTCCATAGGAGATGGCTCCATCATTCAATCAACATGAAAGGTTCCATGAGTAAAAGAAGACTCATACATTGCATACAAAGTCATAGGGAGCCATTAGAGCCCATAGTTGGAGCTAACCCTAATTTTATTAGCCCTACACTTGACCATGGCCGAAACCCTAGAGGCCACAAGCATATGGAGTTATTCACATGATTCACCATAAAGGTCCAATTCAATACCTACAATACCATGAGAAAACATTTGAACCCTTGATTAGATCTAACCCTTAGTCCTAACCCTAATTCATGCATTGGCCGAAACCCCATAAGGAGAAATAAGTCCATGAAAAATCCATAAAATTTACAATTAACATTCATTATGTCATAGGGTTCTTGGTAACATGTTTGGAGGTTTGAATTTAAACCTAACCATAGGACATGGGTGGTGGCCGAAACCCTAAAGGGGTTTAGGGTGCTACAAAATTTCCCCTAATCATACTTTTATGCTTGACTTATCATGAGTAAACATTAGGAAACATAAGAGGGGTTTTTAACATCATTTTTAGCCCTAAAACATGCTTGGCTGAAACCTTCAAAAGCCCAAACCATAGATTTCTCAATATGGTGTGCCAACAAAAACTTATATCATGACAAACATCTTGAAAGCCATTATACCACAGGTGAGGGGGTCTTACCTTTCTTGATCTTGATTATAAACCTAGAATAGAGAAGCCAAAAGAAATTTTCCTTGACCTTAGAGTACCCCTATCCCTTGTAGCCTTGTAGAAAGCCTTTAGATCTTGAAGAAGAGGTCTCCTTGTGAAACTTTTCCAAAGGAGAACCCACCTTGAGGGTTTCGGCTACGAGAAGAAGGAAGAAGGAGTTTTGGTGGATGAAGAGACAAATGCTTAAGTGCTATGTTGTCTCTTCCATTCCTCCCTCTTATATACTAGATGAAGGAGGCAAGTGAAGAGACATGATGCTATGACTCTTCACTTCCTTTAGCCTCAACTAAAATCCCTTCCCTTTTGCACTAGCACTCCCTTGCTAGGTGAATTGGTTAGTACATGCATGATGGTATACTAGGTCCAAGCTTCAATCCTTGGTGCATGCACTTTTTTTTATTTTTTTTATTATTATTTTCGAAAATTCCCCTAAGACCCACCCATAATCATGCTAATATTTCTAATTAAACCCCATTTATATTTATATTAAATTCTACCTAAAATCCACTAATAACCATGGTACTAGAAAAGCCCATATAAGGCCCTTTAGTACTTAGCGTCTCAATTTAAATGGGAAAATCATGGATAACTGGGCTAAAGTTCGTACTAGTATCTCTATGTTCCTCAAAAACTATCTAGACATGATCAATATTTTAAAGAAATATTGAGACAATTTTCCGGGTCGTTACACGCTTATCCCCTCAACCAGGGCGCTTGAGCTAACTGGGGTGCATGTGTTAACACAGGCACCTCATATGTAGTCTTGAGGCTTTGCATCCCCTTTTTCTGGGGCACCTATCTCAACACAGATGCCTAGCCCAGTGAGGCGCCTCACTCCATTGAGGCGCCTGGGAGCATAAACCTTCATCCCAATCCACGACCAGGTTTTTGTGCCCAACTTCACTCACCAGGTCTTCGGTGCCTAGTCCCCGACCAGGTCTTAGTGCCTAGCTTCCCTCACCAAGTCTTAGTTCCCAACCTTACGTCAGAACTTATTTGCCCAGCCCGCAATCAGGACTTATTTCCCAATTCTTAGAACCAGGACTTAGTGCCTATTGTACCTAGGACTTTACCTGCACACTTGATTAGCCTTGTTAGATCACAACAAAACCTTAACTTCTGAATCCTTTGCCATTATCAAAACACAGGTTTGACTTTGGTGCTTCCGACACCAACACTAGCCACCCACCTCCTTGCCCCGTGTTGTCGGCGCCGCCCAACCCTAGGAGAGAGAGAGAGAGGAGAAGAAAAACCAAGGCTTAAGTTTTTTCATGATGGCTAATGAGTGGGTATTTATAAGCTACAATAGGGACCATGAGGAGGAGTCGGTTTTGGTCTCCTAACGGATCCTCAACACGACCCATTAATAATAACCCGCTCCACTAATGGGTTATTATTGAACTACCGCACCAACTCCATATTAATATATGGGCTTCACCTTATTATGTGTACATTATCTACCCGTGTTTAAGATATCACATGTCCATTAATTAATTAAATTACTGACAATCTAATTAATTAATATCTAACTCCAAGAGTAGTACCACTCAACCTTAACATCATGTCGGACCAAATCCACCTGCAGGATATACATGATAATCATTATGAGCTCCTCAAGGGGACATCATCATCCTAAAATAATTAGGACACAGGTTCCTTCTATAATCAATGGCACATCATATAAGTAATATTATTTTCCAATTTATCAGGCCTATTGATTTAACGAATAAATCTCGCCCATTGATAAATTAAAGAAATAAATATTAAATATATGTGCTCGTTATTATATCGGGATTAAGAGCATGTACATCCATAATAACCTGAGGACTTGTTCTATTATATAGTCAGTATAAATCGAATCACCTCAAATTGGTCCTGCTCAATACACACAAAATGCACTAGTGTAATTCTATAGTCAAGATAGACTAATACCAAATTACACTACAACCATTACAATGGTTTGTCCAAATCCATCTCAGTTGTGAGCTACTACTTATACATTACAAGGAATTGATAACATGGTCTTCTGTGTGGCACCACACACTATGTTATCTACAATGTATAATAACAGACAATTGCATACACATAACAAATATAAAATACAAACACATGACCATTGTGATTCTTATTCCAATGGGTGGGTGATCCCTCCCTTCTCGAGTTTGATTCCTTCCTGGTAGAGCGCGCAGTATGCTGACAGAAAAAAATCACCATAGGCTGCTGCGTGGTCGGGCCATCGGGTACCGATATCATCAATGGTGAAGTCGCCACGTGTCTCCATCCCGCGATTTACCCTCGTTGACCGGTGGGGACTCTCGTTGAAGGCTGTGGGGCAGGGCCAATCAACCAAGTGGATTAGTTAGGCGTAAGCCTGGATACCCCTTGTAAATAAAAAAATAGTCTAAAGTGTAACACCCCAAAATTTTCCCATATGAAATATTATGAATTCATGAAACATTATTATTATGAAATTTCATGATGGGCTTGGCTTAATGGGCTTGGATGTGGATTAGTGCAAAATGTGATAAAAAGAAGATGTAGAAAGGAGGAAGCAAGGATTGAACCTTGAACCTCCTAGTTGCACTAACCATGTCTTAACTGTTAAATCCGGCACTTTCGACTAGGTCCCGAAAATTTCCGGAGGATTACCAGATAAGTTTCGGGGCTTCCGAGCCCTTGGAGAGAAACTTAGGGACCCCAATGTAATTTAAACAAAACAGTCATAAGGACTAACTTGTAATCAAGTTTAAACCCTAGGAGTGGTTTTGCAATTAGATGAAAATGGGTTGGACTAAAATGCAAAATGCTCATTACTTATATTCTTTAACCTAAAACCCATTCGCTGCCTCCCGAACTCGTCCCGCCGACTCCCTCCCTTCTCTCCACTCGGGCGCCGCCGAAGACAGCAGACGTGCCGCCCCTTCTTCCTCTGTTTCTTCTCCCTTTCCGCGTGCCCTAGCCACGGTCGACGCCGACTCTGTCCTCCCCTCATCGCGCGAACCCTAGCCGCAGGCGACATCCCCACGCACGCCGACGGTATTTTCCCCTTATCTCGACTGGCGACCGGCGGTTCACTCGGCTCCCTCCATTGTTGAGAATCCTAACCTCGCCGATCACTCCCTTCAGTTCCTGCGGAGCATCGTTTCTTTCCCTGCCGTGAGCAATCTATCATCGGAGTTGGGGACATATTATGGAGGCCACAACGTGGGCTAGGGTTGAGCTATTCGTTGGCAGTCGATCAGTGGTCGTGCAACTCGGCGCCCAAGGCTGAGGGTGAGCTTGCAGATCCGACGGAACCTAGGTAAGGTTTCATTCGGGTAATTTGTTTTGGTATAGAGTAGATGAACTCAAAGTGTTGGGATACCAGCTGATATGAAGTGATGGTAGGTTTGAGCCGGGAGTTTGAAATTGGGAATCAGGTTCCATTTCCCCTCATTTTTCTACTTGCTGTGTGCTACGGGCAAGTTAATCGGAGCTGTAGATTGGGGGGAAATTTCTACTACCAAATCCGAGGTAAGGTTCTTGATGTACTCTGATCAGAATGTTGATAATCTTTTTGAATCAAAGTTGTGTGATAAGTTTTAGGGTTGTGATCTTGGTTTTGAAAGTGAACTTGGCAGGGACCTAGCTAGGGTTTAATTGGAGGTTGCTCAGCTTCTTAATTGCAACGTTTTAACTGGTTAAGATTTGCTTTCGAGCATCTGGGTGTGAGGTAAGCTCACTTCTGTTGTGGTTATTGGAATTAGGTGTTGGCTTCTTGGAAGGGGAAACTATGGGTTAAATGTAGACTCAACCTAATCCTAAACGAGTAAGGGTTTAACCATTTAATTAGATTAATTAAATGGAAACGGACGGATTAGGTTAACCCTAGAATGGATTAGGAATTAATTAGCTAGTTACTATTCTTGTAATAGCTAATTAATTACATCCTTGATACAGGAGCTTGACCGGATTTATTGCTACTTATCTTGACGGGTGGTTCTGTCTCGATTGATATAGACTTCACTTATTTGGAGGCGGGTACCCTTTGACTTATCTATCTTGATATTGTCATTTTGTTATGCATAGAATGTTATAGATAGCAGTAAGATTCTACGCTATCCCTGGTTATTATGTCTGTTCTGGATATTGTTGTTTATCCCTGTTTATTATGCCAGTTCTGGATACTTGTTGTTCATCCCTGAGTTATTCTGCTGTTAGTTCCATACAGTCTCAGGTATTGTCATATCCATTTGTATGCTAGAGATCGTGGTATTGTCTCCTGCATTTGACCTTGAGGGATTGGTAGTTTTTCGGTCAGTATACCTTGTAGGTTACCTGTATTTCCTGTTATAGGATTTCAGACTGAGACTTAGTATACAAGGGACTTGGGAGGGAGGTATGTGTATCTATCATACACCATCCTTGCACTGTTGCATGCCGGCGATCAGCGACTCCCTTGTGGTTGAGCCTAATCGTCTTCCGGTACATGACATGCACACACGGCCACTCATGGGTTAGTGGATACCGTAGATGTGTGCATTTGCCCTGTATTGCTCCGTTCGGCCACTATTTGGAGGGTGAGCGCGGGCGTGGTAGCAGCCAGGGATCCCTTCTCGTACTGAGCCACGAGGAGATGAGAGCTTGACTCCCCCATTGCTTGGGGTCGGAGCGGAGTCTCCACCAGCATCCTGTCCACCCGGTCACTCAGGAGCAGTGATGGCAGGTTGTACAGTTGTCATAGCCCTACCCGTTCAGACGTCCCTATGACAGGTGTACGTTGATCTGTCTGGTGTCAGGGGTGACACATGTCATTGCACCATGTGCATATTTTGCATCGTGCATTGTTTGCTGCACTTGATTCTTGCACTTGTTTGACATTGCATATTCTGGAGATTTGTTATCTGAGCTTATATGTCTATTGGTTTTTCTCTGGTATTTCTTATCCTCTATACAGGTTAGATGGATTCAGGTATATATCTACTTCGGTATGCTCAGTACTAGTCTTTTCCTACTGTTGCTATGAGACTGTAGTAGCTAAACTCTTATTGTTAGTATAACTTTCTATGCATATCTGTTGGGTATTCGCTGAGCTATGGACTCACCCCGTTGCCATACATGTTTATTTCAGGTTGATGTCTGCGAGGAGATCCCGAGCCGCCAGTCCCTAGCTCCAGAGGAGCTCTTTTTGGTTTTCGTTGTTTTGTTATGGACCCTGTAGTATTCCTATGCTTCCGTTGTCATGTTTAAACCATGTATGCACGTTTTATTGGATGGTATTGTACTTTTGAGTCCTATGTTGGACTTCGTTCGATTTTGGTTTTGTTCCTGCCCCCTGGCAGCTCAGGTGAGTTCGGATTTGGTTTTTCGATAGTTATAATCATATAACTGTTGTTTTTGCATATATCTGAGGCCCGAGGCCCCTTTAAACTGCGTGGTTGTGCTACATATATTGTATACAGGTTGTGTGTATGTGTAAATTGTCTGCCGGACAGGGGAGGTGCTGTCCGATTCTCTATTGGATCAGCGGCTCCTGGGTCTCGAGGCGTGACATTAACCATTGCACCAAGCAATACTTCATGTTGAGAGAATAAGAAACATTCTCGTTAATGCTAGGGAAGTGAAGAGACATGTCCCTTCATGAGAAGAGTATAAATAAGAGAGGGAGAAAGAAGTTTCATTTCTTCTTCTTCTTCCCCACTCCAATTTTCGAAACTTAGAGCCCTTCTTTCCCCTTTTCATTTTTCGAAAAGTGCACCCTAGGGTTCTAACCCTAGGGAATTGGAAGGAAGAAGAACCATTCAAGGATCTTGCCCTCTACTGGGGCCAAGAGTGCTAGAGAAGTCTAACAAGGGAAATTCTCACCTCTCCTTCAACCAAGGGTACCCTAAGGAGTAAGAGAAGGAGAAATTCAAGCGAAAGGATGTAAGTATCCCCTCGCCTGCAGTGTAATTGTTGTGCATGATTCTTCTTGTTCTTTGGTTTTCGAAGATGGAGGTTGTTCCCTTGTGAGAGTTTCGGCCAAACCCAAAGAAGAGGCCTTGGTTACTCCTTGATGCATGAGGAAACCCCTTGGAACTTAGGGTATACCTATATGTTGATTTCCTTCAAGTTGTGATAACAAAAATTAGGGTTTGCACCCCCTACAAGTTTCGGCCAAAGCATGAAAAAATTAGGGATTCAAGGGTTGAATTACTCTATGATGTATCTTATGTTAGTGTATGACATGATAGTGTAGATAAGGTGTTTGTATAAATGGTTGTGTGAATGTTTGATTTCAAAAACCCTAATTCCCTACCCTACACTTTCGGCCAACCCTAGAAGAATTAGGGTTTAGGGTGTATGATTATCCTATGATGAAATCCTTGTTTAATAATGTTGCATGATATGTATGTGAGGTGTTTGTGTAAATGTTTGTGTGAAGGTTTGATTTCCAAAAACCCTAATCCCCCCTACCCTACACCATTCGGCCAACACCCTAAAGTTAGGGTTCGTAAAGGTTAAACTACCCTATGAGATATGCTTATGTTTGGGAAGATGATATGTATATGCATGTGATGTTTAAATGGAATGCTTGATTGGAAAACTTAACTTTCCCTAGGGTTAACTTTCGGCCAAGGCATAAAATGTTAGGGTTGTCAAGGTTGATTACCCCATGATGTATGCTATGCTTAGTATGATACATGATGTATATATATGTGATGCTTGTATGGGATGTTTGAGGTCAAAAACCTAACCTATCCTTACCTTATGAATTTCGGCCAAACCCTAGTTTAGGGTTAGGAACAATGAATTTAATCCATGAAGCATGCTACCACTTCCTATGACATGAGTATGATTTATGTGACCAACCTTGTCATATATGAAGTATGTTTAAGTGGTTGAAATATGATGTATGTATGAGCATGCCTTATAGCATATGGGGCACCCTTATGAATTGCATATGATGTGTATGATAAAATGCTTGAAAGGATACTCCACTAAGAATGTGATCAAGAGCACCCCTTATATTGTTTGGTGTGTCCCTGTGGGATCAAGAGCACCCCTTATGTTGTGTGGTGTGTCCCTGTGGGATCATGAGCACCCTTGAAGAGTGGTGTGTCCCTTGAGAAGTGAATTCGGAGTAATCCTTAGCATATATGTAAAGACATGATAAGTATTTTACTTTGTAAGTTGTGTACCCGACTCGGAAGGGGGTCGTTAAACAAATCCGAGGTGCATGTTAACGTAAGGTCATGGCTCCGGTAGGATGGAAGGGTCCTGCTCTAATGGATTGGTGGCTCGCTACCCCAATTCATTAGGGAGCGCGCATTATGTGGTACACAACTGGGCCCCTATATGATGTTGATATATTTTTAAGTAATACCTTTATGGAATTATTTTGAAAACATTTATTATATGTGAAGGGTATGCTTAAGATACTTTATACTGCATGCTTAGAAACTTTGATGTTAGTATGCTATGATGAACTCATGCTTATGATTTATTATGTGTACATGTTGTGTTCTTTCGTATGGATTTTGCGAGTAGGACAGGATCCTTACTAAGCATTGTGCTTACTAGTTTATGTGTTGTCTTATGCTGCAGATAAAAGTAAGGGACACTTAAACTAAAGGAAGAGGCAGGACGGCTGAGGATGTGTGGGGTGGTGGCTCGGGAAAGAAAGATTTCTATATCTACTTTATTATGCTTTTGTTAATGTCTCCTTGATGATGAATGTTAGTGATTACCCTTATACTTGATTAGGTTTGATTATGTTGTGAGTTGAACTACTTGTGAACCTATCATGTTGTAGGATAACTCCTAATTAAGGTATTTCACTTGATGTTCTAGACTTCCTTTAGACTCAATTTGATGAACTAATATTATGCAATGGAATGTATAACCTCATTATCATGATTCATGTATTACTAAACTTACTATGCACCTACCATGTTCTAATGATTCAAGCATGATATTTGATTGACATGTATTGACTAGTATGCTCAGCACTTAGTCCTCGCACCCTTGCATTGATTGTTTTAATTTTATGCTAGAAGAAAGAAAATAATTATATGATTGATTGTACGTAACCCCGCCCCGAGAGTAGATATAAGGGCGGGCGTTACAGGTTGGTATCAGAGCAGATTTCCCCTCCACCACACACACATCAAGCTTCATCCTGCCGCTTCCAAGTAAGAGTTCGTAACCTCGCTTTACTTTAGTTCATGTACAGTAATGATTATATGGAGATGATTAATACTTGCATAACAAGTGAAAGTAGTGTTAATTCTTATGTAGTCATTTATCACCTGTATGATAGATATGGCTAGACGACGTAGCAATCGGGATAATGAGACAGCACCCCCACCTAATATGATGCAAGTGATCACAGATCTGCAGCGTCAGGTCACTGAACAACAGCAGATAATAAACACTCTGATGAACCAGCAGGCGAACACAGCAACCCCGCAGGGAAGTCAGAATGTGATACCTACTGAGCCTCCAACTGCACAGGCACCCCCGGACACTCCGGCCCGAGGAGTCCGACAGGAGGCCTATCTGATTCAGTGGCAGAGACTGAATCCGAAAAAGTTCTCTGGCACCTACGAGCCCTAGGACGCCCAGGCCTGGCTCAAGACAGTTGAGAGCACAGTGGAATTATTAGACTGGCCCGAGCATGAGAAAATTAGATGTGTCTCGTTCTGCCTCACTAGCGACGCCAGGATGTGGTGGGAACGAGTAAAAGCTAGAAGGTCAGTGGACCAGATGAAGTGGAAGGACTTCGAGTCCGAATTTTTGGAGGAATTCTTTAATATGCGAGTCACAAATAGGCACTTTGATGAGTTCACTGAGTTCCGGCAGGGAAATCTCTCAGTCAACGATGTCGTTAAGCAATTCAACCGACTAGCACGATTATGTCCGGAGCTGGTCAGTACAGAGAAAGAAAGGGTCAGATTAATGCTCAAGATGCTCAGGCCCGAGATAGCTCTGAATGTAGCCGGCGGCGTTAATAGGCCCCAGACTGCAGAGGAGCTGTTCAGCAGCGCCCTTATTACCGAGCATTATCTAAAGAATATTAACCAGCAGAGCCAACCACTGACCGCCAGCAAGAGTCAGAGTCAGTCGGGAGGTCAGAAACCTCAGAATAGCAACCCCCACTGGAAAAAGAACCACAACGGAAAGAGGAGGCCATGGAATAAATCTGCCGATGGTTCAGCAGGCAAGAAGCCTAAATATCCCCAATGTGCCACTTGTGGGAAGATGCACCTAGGGACATGCCTCTTAGGCGCCAGGAGATGCTTCACCTGTGGGAAGGAAGGACACATGGCCAGAGAGTGTCCTACTGCAGCCAAAGCACCTCAGCCGCAGTATGTTCAGTACAAAGGTGCTCCTCCCCAGCTACACCTGATGCAGGCAGCTATAGATGGTATTCACATATGTCAGGGGAGATTAGAAGCCCCGCCTGCCACAACGAACGCCAGGGTTTTCTCTCTTACAAAGGAAGACGTGGCGACTGCCTCCACCGTTGTCACAGGTTAGATATTTATTTGCAATCAGTATGCTACTGCTTTATTTGACACGGGGGCAACTCATTCGTTTATCTCTATGCATTATGCCAAAAGAAATGATATGTCACTGCAAGATTTAGACTACAACTTTTTGACAACCCTGCCCTCGGGTGAGGTGATGCCCTCTACCCAAATGCTACGTGCCGCACCAATCAGAATCGCAGATAGGGAACTCTACTACGACCTGATAGTGCTTGATATGCCAGATTATGATGTGATATTGAGCATGGATTTCCTAAACAAATATGGCGCCTCTATCGAGTGCCGTAAACGAAAGGTTATCTTCCGACTTGAGGCAGGAATTCTATTTGAATTTAATGGAGAGCCGAAGAAGGGGACAAGCAAATTCCTATCGGCTCTGAAAGCGAGGAAGATGTTAGAAAATGTATGCTCTGGATTTCTAGCTCATGTGGTTGATACCAGTCCTACAGAGGACCCGAAGCTAGAAGATGTCAAAATTGTATGCAATTACCCAGAGGTATTTCCCGATGACTTACCAGGGTTAGCACCTGAAAGGGATATAGAATTTGCAATTGAATTGATTCCTGGTACTAACCCCATTTCCAAAGCACCGTACCGTATGGCGTCGACGGAATTAAAAGAATTACAGGGACAGTTACAGGAGCTAGTTGACAAGGGACTCATCCGCCCTAGTCATTCTCCCTGGGGAGCTCCCGTACTGTTCATGAAAAAGAAGGATGGGTCGATGCGAATGTGTATCGATTATCGGGCGCTGAACAACGTGACTATTAAGAATAGGTACCCTTTACCTAGGATAGATGACCTGTTCGATCAATTGAAGGGAGCCACGATTTTCTCTAAGATTGACCTGAGATCGGGTTATCACCAAGTCAGGGTGAAAAATGAGGATATACCGAAGACGGCTTTTCGAACCAGATACGGACATTATGAGTTCGTAGTTATGCCATTTGGAGTTACCAATGCTCCAGCTATGTTTATGGACTTAATGAATCGGGTATTTACGGCATTTCTCGACAGATTTGTGATCGTCTTTATCGACGATATCCTGATATATTCGAGAACCCCCGAAGAACATGCTGAGCACCTGAGTATAGTACTACAGACTCTTCAGAAGGAACAACTGTATGCTAAATTTTCCAAATGCGTGTTCTGGCTCGATCAAGTATCATTCTTGGGACATGTTATCTCCAAGGAAGGAGTAATGGTGGACCCAATTAAAATCGAAGCTGTGAGTAACTGGACTAGACCCAAGAATGCCAGTGAAATCAGAAGTTTTCTCGGGCTAGCAGGCTATTACAGAAAATTCGTAGAGAACTTCTCTCGGATTGCAGCCCCTATGACAGCTGTTACAAAGAAAGACAAGAAATATGTATGGACCGAGGAATGTGAGAAGAGCTTTACTGAACTGAAAAGGCGGCTGACTAGCGCTCCAATATTGACTCTTCCAGAGAGCGATATTGTAACGCCCGCTTTTTTTTTCCTAAAGCGGCGTTACGCTAACATACTTAAGGCATGTAGCATCATACTACAGCGGAATAACTTAAACGTTACATATACATGCCCCTACTACCATCCCTAATATAATGACATGGAACTTCACATATGAACATCATGCTTAATCATCATATCATAACATGCTTAACATCATACCATAAGGTTCATATCATATCATACTGGACATCTTATCATAAAGTTCCATAAGTCACTATTCGAGCATATAGGTAGCAAAATAAAGTTCTTAGCATAAACGGTTAACACATTCGATTTCATGGGCCAAGTCACCAACACACACATACTTCAGGCCCTCCTGCTGCTTCCTCGTTATCCCCTTGCATGATCTGCGGTATAATGAAAGAAGACTATAAGCACACAGGCTTAGTAAGACTCTTTCCTACTCACTAAAACATTCGTCATACATAAACTTTAACATACTTGGTGCTCTACTTAAAGCATAACATCTTAAATCACTTTAGCATGGCATGCACATAAACATGGTAAACATTCTAAGCATGGCATAATTCATGGCATACATCATAAACATAGTAGCATGGCATCTTTCATGGCATAAATCATAAACATAGTAGCATGGCATCTTTCGTGGCATAAATCATAAACATAGTAGCATGGCATCTTTCATGGCATAAATCATAAACATAGTAGCATGGCATCTTTCATGGCATAAATCATAAACATAGTAGCATGGCATCTTTCGTGGCATAAATCATAAACATAGTAGCATGACATCTTTCGTGGCATAAATCATAAACATAGTAGCATGGCATCTTTCATGGCATAAATCATAAACATAATAGCATGGCATCTTTTATGGCATAAATCATAAACATAGTAGCATGGCATATATCATGGCATAAATCATAAACATAGTAGCATGACATCTTTCATGGCATAAATCATAAATATAGTAGCATGGCATATTTCATGGCATAAATCATTCATTCTCATGCATACTCTTAACATGAAACGTAAGCATAAAATCTTATCATCATAGCATAATGCATAACATGTATGAATGCGTGGGTGGAATGCATATACATATATGGATGCTTAGTTTAAAATCATACTTTTCATGAACATACTTTTTCATAAACATACTTTTTCCATAATGAATGTATGGGCAATGCATATATATCATAAGGATGCTTAATCTTTTAAAAACATACTTTTCATTTCTTAACATAATCATCATAACATCATTTGGGGTCCCCGGCTTGTACCACATACATACATCATAGCGCGCATCCCTAGTAAATCCAAGGTAGCTAGCCCCGACCTACTAGGGTAAGGACAGCATAATCGGTAGTCCCCGAACCGAGGCGCTTCTTAAGGAGCCCATCCCTGTTGCACAGCTCCGGTAGTGCCAGAACCGTGGACAGCTGCGGTAGTCCATAACCGGGGCGTTCTTAAGGTGCCCATCCCTTGGACCCATACTTCGGTCCGCTACAAGCCCATACATAAAGTAAAAATACTTTTCATGCTTCATCATTCATAAGTCATTCATAGCATACTTATCATGACATCATTCTTATCATGAACATGATCATAACATACTTGTCGTAACATCATTCTTATCATGCATAACCATGGCATATCATTCATAAACATGGCATATCATTCGTAAACATGGCATATCATTCATAACATGGCATATCATTCATAAGCATAGCATATCATGTATAACCATGGCATATCATTCATAAACATGGCATATCATTCGTAAGCATGGCATATCATTCACAAACATGGCATATCATTCGTAAACATGGCATATCATGTATAACCATGGCATATCATTCATAAACATGGCATATCATTCGTAAGCATGGCATATCATACATAACATAGCATATCATTCATAAACATAAATCACATCTTACCATAGGGCCATTGGGACCCTTACTTGGAATAAATCTTAACTCTTATCCTATTAACCCTTATTGGCCGAAACTTATGGAGGTCCATGGCCATGTGAAAATTCACAGAATCACCATCCATCATCCTTATATCATGGCAACACATAAACATAAGTTGAAGTTAAAGACTCAACCCTAACCCTTGGGTCCTTGGGGTTGGCCGAACCATATGAGGCCTATAGGGTGCTCCAAAAATTCCCAAAATTTATACTTAACTTCTAAAAATCATCAGGGAAAATTAAATAACATTATCATGATTTTTAACATATTTATAGACATTTAAATCATGGTGGCCGGAACCCATAAACATAGGGACCTTGGTTTTGCCCCTTTCATGTTGGCCGAAACCTTAGAGTGTCCTAGGTACTCCAAAAATTCCCAAAAATTACACTTACCTTCTAAACATCATAAGGGAACATCGAATAACATTATCATGATTTTTAACATATTTCTAGACATTTAAAACATGGTGGCCGAAACCCTTGAACTTAAGGTTCTGGGTTTTGCTTCTTTCATGTTGGCCGAGACCCTAGGGTGACCTAGGTTACTCCAAAAATCCCCCAAAATTACACTTAACTTCTAAACATCATAAGGGAACATCAAATAACATTATAATGATTTTTAACATATTTCTAGACATTTAAAACATGGTGGCCGAAACCCTTGAACTTAAGGTTCTGGGTTTTGCTTCTTTCATGTTGGCCGAGACCCTAGGGTGTCCTAGTTACTCCAAAAATCCCAAAAAATTTCACTTAACTTCTAAACATCATAAGGGAACATCAAATAATATTATCATGATTTTTAACATATTTCTAGACATTTAAAACATGGTGGTCGAAACCCTTGAACTTAAGGTTCTGGGTTTTGCTTCTTTCATGTTGGCCGAGACCCTAGGGTGTCCTAGGGTACTCCAAAAATCCCCAAAAATTACACTTAACTTATAAACATCATAAGGGAACATTAAATAATATTATCATGATTTTTATCATAATTATGGACCTTTAAAACATGCTGGCCGAAACCTTTGAACATAGGAACCTTGATTTTGTTTCCCTTCAACATTAAATCCGAAACTAACCCATATATCATGCCAAAAATCATGGAAATCATAGGTAACTATTATACCTCAGGTGAGGGAGTCTTACCTTAGTTTTCTTGATTTTTCGAACCTTGAAAGAGGAGAAGGAAGAGGACTTGGTATCTCTTGACCACAACTAATCCTTGTCACCTTGTAGGAACTTGAGATCTTGAGAGATGAGACCTCTTGTGAAGTTTTCTCCAAGGCACTCCTCCATTTGGTGCTCGGCAAGAATGGGGAATGAAGAGGAGAGGTAATGCACTTGATTGAGAGAATAAGTGACTCCCAAAACTCCTCTCATTATAACCCATCAAGGAGGCAAATGAAGAGCCTCTCCATGACTCTTCACCTCCTTTTACCTCTTAACTATCCTCCACTTCAATTACTCATAAGTATTCATTGCTAGGTGAGTTGGTTAAGGCTTACATGGTTGTACAAGAGGTCTAAGGTTCAATCCTTGGCTCATGCACATTTATTTTTATTTTTATTTTTATTTCATTTATTTTATTATTTTTATAATTCCGAAAATTCCCCTAAAATCAACCATAATTATGCCAATATTCCTAAATAAAATTCTTTTATATTTATATTAATTTTACCTAATTAATACCTATTTTTGGAGCCCATTTAAAGCTCATTAGCACCTAGTTTTTCTCAATTTAAATGAGAAAACATGGATTTCTAGGCCCAATTTTACACAATTATTTCTGGGCCCCTCGGAAAATTATCTAGACATGCTCAATATTTTAAGAAAATATTAAGAGAATTTTCCGGGTCGTTACAGATATGGGTTTCGATATGTACAGTGACGCATCCAAACTTGGACTCGGAGCTGTGCTTATGCAAAATGGGAAGGTAATTGCCTATGCCTCTAGGAAACTGAAGGAACATGAAAGAAACTACCCTACCCATGACTTAGAGTTAGCAGCGATGGTCTTTGCACTGAAAATATGGAGGCACTATCTATATGGAACCCAGTGTAAAGTTTATACAGATCACCAGAGTCTGCGGTATTTCTTCACCCAGAAAGATCTGAATATGAGACAGCGCAGATGGCTCGAATTGGTCAAGGATTATGATTGTGAGATCCTGTGCCATCCGGGAAAAGCCAACAAGGTAGCCGATGCTCTCAGTAGAAAATCATGTGCTGCTTTGATGTCTTTATTAGCTTTGTCACAACCCTTAGGGGAAGAAATTATGAATTACGGGATTGAAATCATATCAGGACAGTTGTCCACCCTGATGATTGCGCCGACATTATTCGACGATATTCTGGAAAAACAGAATCATGATCCGAGTCTTCAGAGAATCAAGCAAGAGGTTCTCGAAGGCAAGGACGATGGATTTCGGATTTCGGACAGAGGAGTCTTATATCTTCGGGATCGATTATGTGTTCTCGACGACTCCGACTTACGGACAGAAATCCTCGAGGAAGCTCACGGAACACCTTATGCGATGCATCCTGGCTGTACCAAGATGTATCAAGATCTGATGAGTAAGTTTTGGTGGTCCGGTATGAAACGAGATGTAGCCCACTATATCAGTATGTGTTTGACCTGCCAGAGGGTCAAAGCAGAACACCAGAGGCCTGGAGGAGTTCTGCAACCTCTGTCGATTCTCGAATGGAAATGGGAAGACATCTCCATGGATTTCATCTCCGGGCTGCCTAGAACGACGAATGGATATGATGGTATATGGGTTATTGTGGACAGACTAACCAAGTCTGCCCATTTCCTGTCTATCAGGATGACCTACTCAGTAGAGCAGTTGGCTCAACTGTACGTCAAGGAAATTGTCCGACTACACAGAGTTCCCAAGACCATCATCTCTGATCGGGATGGTCGATTTACTTCATATTTTTGGGGACACGTGTAAAAGGCTCTTGGCACGAAGCTGAAATTCAGTACGGCCTTTCATCCCCAGACTGAAAGGGTGAATCAGATATTAGAAGACATGTTACGAGCTTGTGCCTTG
The DNA here is from genome assembly GCA_024364735.1 of Boesenbergia rotunda. Taxonomy (NCBI): domain Eukaryota; kingdom Viridiplantae; phylum Streptophyta; class Magnoliopsida; order Zingiberales; family Zingiberaceae; genus Boesenbergia; species Boesenbergia rotunda. The sequence continues at coordinate 36,521 of JAGFNQ010009776.1, read as the reverse complement.
GACTTCAAGGGAAGCTGGTGTCGATACCTGAGCCTGGCAGAGTTTGCTTATAACAACAGTTATCAGGCTACTATCGGGATGGCACCGTACGAAGCACTATACGGAAGGAAATGCAGATCTCCTATATGCTGGCTTGAGAGTGGTGAAAAGAAGGAGATGGGACTTCAGACTGATGTTATGGATGACACCACTCAGGCTATAAAGAATATCCGCCAGAGAATAGAGACTGCTCAGAGTCAGCAGAAAAGCTACGCTGACAAGCAACGCAGACCACTAGAGATTGAGGTTGGGGATTCAGTATTCCTTAAAGTGGCCCCTATGAAAGGGGTGATGAGATTCGGGAAGAGAGGGAAGCTGAGTCCAAGATATGTGGGACCGTATCAGATCCTGAGACGGGTAGGCAAGGTGGCCTACGAACTGGAGTTACCGCCAGAAATGTCGGCTATCCACAATGTCTTCCATGTATCAATGCTCAGGAAATGTCGGCTATCCACAATGCCCCCGACTAGGTCTTAGTGCCCAGCTTCACTCATCAAGTCTTAGTTCCCAACCTTACGTCAGAACTTATTTGCCCAGCCCGCGACCAAGACTTAGTTCCCAATTCTTAGAACCAGGACTTAGTGCCTAGTGTACCTAGGACTTTACCTGCACACTTGATTAGCCTTGTTAGATCACAACAAAACCTTAACTTCTGAATCCTTTGCCATTATCAAAACACAGATTTGACTTTGGTGCTTCTGACACCAACACTAGCCACCCACCTCCTTGCCCCGTGTTGTCGGCGCCGCCCAACCCTAGGAGAGAGAGAGAGAGGAGAAGAAAAACCAAGGCTTAAGTTTTTTCATAATGGCTAATGAGTGGGTATTTATAAGCTACAATAGGGACCATGAGGAGGAGTCAGTTTTGGTCTCCTAACGGATTCTCAACACGACCCATTAATAATAACCCGCTCCACTAATGGGTTATTATTGAACTACCGCACCAACCCCATATTAATATATGAGCTTCATCTTATTATGTGTACATTATCTACCCGTGTTTAAGATATCACATGTCCATTAATTAATAAAATTACTGGCAATCTAATTAATTAATATCTAACTCCAAGAGTAGTACCACTCAACCTTAACATCATGTCGGACCAAATCCACCTGCAGGGTATACATGATAATCTTTATGAGCTCCTCAAGGGGACATCATCATCCTAAAATAATTAGGACACAGGTTCCTTCTATAATCAATGGCACATCATATAAGTAATATTATTTTCTAATTTATCGGGCCTATTGATTTAACGAATAAATCTCGCCCATTGATAAATTAAAGAAATAAATATTAAGTATATGTGCTCGTTATTATATCGGGATTAAGAGCATGTACATCCATAATAACCTGAGGACTTGTTCGATTATATAGTCAGTATAAATCGAATCACCTCAAATTGGTCCTGCTCAATACACACAAAATGCACTAGTGTAATTCTATAGTCAAGATAGACTAATACCAAATTACACTACAACCATTCCAATGGTTTGTCGAAATCCATCTCAGTTGTGAGCTACTACTTATACATTACAAGGAATTGATAACATGGTCTTCTGTGTGGCACCACACACTATGTTATCTACAATGTATAATAACAGACAATTGCATACACATAACAAATACAAAATGCAAACACATGACCATTGTGATTCTTATTCCAATGGGTGGGTGATCCCTCCCTTCTCGAGTTTGATTCCTTCCTGGTAGAGCGCGCAGTATGCTGACAGAAAAAAATCACCATAGGCTGCTGCGTGGTCGGGCCATCGGGTACCGATATCATCAATGGTGAAGTCGTCATGTGTCTCCGTCCCGCGATTTACCCTCGTTGACCGGTGGGGATTCTCGTTGAAGGTTGTGGGGCAGGGCCAGTCAACCAAGTGAATTAGTTAGGCGTAAGCCTGGATACCCCTTGTAAATAAAAAAAATAGTCTAAAGTGTAACACCCCAAAATTTTCCCATATGAAATATTATGAATTCATGAAACATTATTATTATGAAATTTCATGATGGGCTTGGCATAATGGGCTTGGATGTGGATTAGTGCAAAATGTGATAAAAAGAAGATGTAGAAAGGAGGAAGCAAGGATTGAACCTTGAACCTCCTAGTTGCACTAACCATGTCTTAACCATTGCACCAAGCAATACTTCATGTTGAGAGAATAAGAAACATTCTTGTTAATGCTAGGGAAGTGAAGAGACATGTCCCTTCATGAGAAGAGTATAAATAAGAGAGGGAGAAAGATGTTTCATTTCTTCTTCTTCTTCCCCACTCCAATTTTCGAAACTTAGAGCCCTTCTTTCCCCTTTTCATTTTTCGAAAAGTGCACCCTAGGGTTCTAACCCTAGGGAATTGGAAGGAAGAAGAACCATTCAAGGATCTTGCCCTCTACTAGGGCCAAGAGTGCTAGAGAAATCTAACAAGGGAAATTCTCACCTCTCCTTCAACCAAGGGTACCCTAAGGAGTAAGAGAAGGAGAAATTCAAGCGAAAGGATGTAAGTATCCCCTCGCCTGCAGTGTAATTGTTGTGCATGATTCTTCTTGTTCTTTGGTTTTCGAAAATGGAGGTTGTTCCCTTGTGAGAGTTTCGTCCAAACCCAAAGAAGAGGCCTTGGTTACTCCTTGATGCATGAGGAAACCCCTTGGAACTTAGGGTATACCTATATGTTGATTTCCTTCAAGTTGTGATAACAAAAATTAGGGTTTGCACCCCCTACAAGTTTCGGCCAAAGCATGGAAAAATTAGGGATTCAAGGGTTGAATTACTCTATGATGTATCTTATGTTAGTGTATGACATGATAGTGTAGATAAGGTGTTTGTATAAATGGTTGTGTGAATGTTTGATTTCAAAAACCCTAATTCCCTACCCTACACTTTCGGCCAACCCTAGAAGAATTAGGGTTTAGGGTGCATGATTATCCTATGATGAAATCCTTGTTTAATAATGTTGCATGATATGTATGTGAGGTGTTTGTGTAAATGTTTGTGTGAAGGTTTGATTTCCAAAAACCCTAATCCCCCCTACCCTACACCATTCGGCCAACACCCTAAAGTTAGGGTTCGTAAAGGTTAAACTACCCTATGAGATATGCTTATGTTTGGGAAGATGATATGTATATGCATGTGATGTTTAAATGGAATGCTTGATTGGAAAACTTAACTTTCCCTAGGGTTAACTTTCGGCCAAGGCATAAAATGTTAGGGTTGTCAAGGTTGATTACCCCATGATGTATACTATGCTTAGTATGATACATGATGTATATATATGTGATGCTTATATGGGATGTTTGAGGTCAAAAACCTAACCTATCCTTACCTTATGAATTTCGGCCAAACCCTAGTTTAGGGTTAGGAAGAATGAATTTAATCCATGAAGCATGCTACCACTTCCTATGACATGAGTATGATTTATGTGACCAACCTTGTCATATATGAAGTATGTTTAAGTGGTTGAAATATGATGTATGTATGAGCATGCCTTATAGCCCATGGGGCACCCTTATGAATTGCATATGATGTGTATGATAAAATGCTTGAAAGGATACTCCACTAAGAATGGGATCAAGAGCACCCCTTATATTGTTTGGTGTGTCCCTGTGGGATCAAGAGCACCCCTTATATTGTGTGGTGTGTCCCTGTGGGATCATGAGCACCCTTGAAGAGTGGTGTGTCCTTTGAGAAGTGAATTCAGAGTAATCCTTAGCATATATGTAAAGACATGATAAGTATTTTACTTTGTAAGTTGTGTACCCGACTCGGAAGGGGGTCGTTAAACAAATCCGGAGTGCATGTTAACGTAAGGTCATGGCTCCGGTAGGACGGAAGGGTCCTGCTCTAATGGATTGGTGGCTCGCTACCCCAATTCATTAGGGAACGCGCATTATGTGGTACACAACTGGGCCCCTATATGATGTTGATGTATTTTCAAGTAATACCTTTATGGAATTATTTTGAAAACATTTATTATATGTGAAGGGTATGCTTAAGATACTTTATACTGCATGCTTAGAATCTTTGATGTTAGTATGCTATGATGAACTCATGCTTATGATTTATTATGTGTACATGTTGTGTTCTTTCGTATGGATTTTGCGAGTAGGACAGGATCCTTACTAAGCATTGTGCTTACTAGTTTATGTGTTGTCTTATGCTGCAGATAAAAGTAAGGGACACTTAAACTAAAGGAAGAGGCAAGAGGGCTGAAGATGTGTGGGGTGGTGGCTCGGGAAAGAAAGATTTCTATATCTACTTTATTATGCTTTTGTTAATGTCTCCTTGATGATGAATCTTAGTGATTACCCTTATACTTGATTAGGTTTGATTATGTTGTGAGTTGAACTACTTGTGAACCTATCATGTTGTAGGATAACTCCTAATTAAGGTATTTCACTTGATGTTCTAGACTTCCTTTAGACTCAATTTGATGAACTAATATTATGCAATGGAATGTATAACCTCATTATCATGATTCATGTATTACTAAACTTACTATGCACCTACCATGTTCTAATGATTCAAGCATGATATTTGATTGGCATGTATTGACTAGTATGCTCAGCACTTAGTCCTCGCACCCTTGCATTGTTTGTTTTAATTTTATGCTAGAAGAAAGAAAATAATTATATGATTGATTGTACGTAACCCCGCCCCGAGAGTAGATATAAGGGCGGGCGTTACATAAAGTAACAAACAACTGCATATATAACAAATATAAAATGTAAACATATGACCATTGTGATTCTTATTCTAAAATAGATCTTCATACAAAAGCTAGGCTTATAGTATACATCCTAACAGAACCAACGCCTACTGTTCCCTCTTTCAGGAAGCGCGTCCTGACCGACTCCACTCTGGAGAAGTTACCTTTTGCCAACCGCCTCCTCTGATTGGTCATTTGCTCGGCCTCTGAGACTCCCAGATCTCAAGATGTTCGATCCTCGACCCTTCACTACTTTTGTCCATTGCCCTCGCTCGACTAAGTCTCCTGCCTGATCTTCCAAATTAGGTCTTCGTGCCCAACTCTCGGTCAGGTATTCAGTGCCCAATCCTCGGCCAAGACTTCGTGCCCAATTCCTCGAACCAGGTCTTTGTGCCCAACCCTCGGTCATGTCATCGATGCCCAACCTGTGGGATCGGTTAGAATCGATAGAGGGGGTGAATATCGATCAACAAATTTTTCAGAGAACATAAGAGTAACTTGCACAGCGAATAAACAAAGCAATGCTAACACGTTTGTTTTTACTTGGTTCGGAGTCGCAGTCAGCTCCTACTCCAAGGCCCATGGCCCTTGACCGTTTACGATGGGCAATTCTATATTGCGTAAAATAATTACACGTTGAAGTTCGAATATAGAATTTAAAAAAATATAGCACTTAATAACAAAATTTATACCGACGACCGGAAGATTTGAATGTCGGAGCCGCAGGTCATCGTTGGCACTTGAGTCTTGAGCACGGAGCGTTTGGAGCAGAGCGCTTGAAAGAATGCGTAGAAAATTGTTGTGTTTGATGCCAAGGGGGTGAACCCCTATTTATACTCGTAACTGGGGTGCCTGTGTCAAAGGGGGTGCTTGACACGTAGCCCATTCTGTGCGAACCTCAATCCGCAGACTTGGGCAGCAATTATCCCTTCAACTGGGCGCCTGAGCTGACTGGGGTGCCTGTATGAACACAGGCGCCTCACTTGCTTATGTGGCAGCTTGCTTCGATTGGCTTCGGAATCAACCTTGTCTGGGGCGCCTGTATCAACACAAGCGCCTGATCAAACAGGCGCCTGACCTCATTCAAGCGCCTGGGAGTAGAAACCTTCATCTCGTCGTTCATGCAACCAGGGTTAGTTCCAAAACATAAATAATATATAATTGATATAAATTTAAGTATGATTAACAACCTGAGCTGTCTTGGTTCTGACTTTGGGCTTCCAAAATGGAACCCTAGGTCGAACCGACACCTAATGTTCCCTCATACGGGGAACGCATCCTCACCTACTCCTCTTAGGAGAGTTTACCTTTTTGCCAACCGGCTCCTCCGGTTGGACTTTTGCCCAATCCCCTGGATCAGGTCTTCGTGCCCAGTCCATGACCAAGACTTATTGCCCAGCTTCACGCACCAGGACTTCGGTGCCCAGTCCATGACCAGGACATATTGCCCAGCTTCACTCACCAAGTCTTCGGTGCCCAATCCACGACCAGAACTTATTGCCCAACCTTATGTCAGGACATAGGTGCCCAGCCCACGGCCAGGACTTAGTGCCCAATTCTTAGAACCAGGACTTCGTGCCTAGTGTACCTAGGACTTTTCCTGCACACTTGATTAGCATTGTCAGATCACAATAAACCCTTAACTTCTGAACCCTTTGCCATTATCAAAACACAGGTATGAATTTGGTGCTTCCGGCACCAACACAACCCTCAGCCAGGTCTTCGTGTCCAACCCTCATCCAGGACTTCGTGCTCAACCCTACATGTCAAGTCTTCATGCCTAGGTAAACTAGGACTTTCCTACATACTTAATGAAACACATTATATCACCATTAATACTTAACTTTGAACTCTTTTCCAATATCAAAATAAGGTTCGATATGGTGCTTCCAGCACCAACACATAGATTCTTTGTAGGCATCTACCATCGATACCCACAATATATTCCTAGAAAGTATTTAAAGTATACCTGATCATGTCATGGTTCTCCACCTTCTAATGGATTGTGTGGAGTCTGTTGAGCAGGTTTTGAATATGTACGTGGAGTTAGCTAGTCAATTCTCCTTCCTACATTCTAATGATATAAAGTTTATCAAATACAGATCACATTTACTTACTTTTGTATCTAAGGTCCCTTCATGCAACTCTATTAGTTTGTTCCACAATTCTTTCATGTTGTTGAAAGGGCCGACACGGTTGAGTTCCTCCTTAGTTAAGCCACATTGAAGAGTCTGGGTAGCTTTTGTATCAACTTCAATCATCTTTGTAACGCCCGCTTTTTTTTTCTTTCCATAAAGCGACGTTACGTTAACATACTTAAGGCATGTAGACCTCATAAGGCAGCGGAATAACTCTAACTTATACATGCCCTACTAACATTCTTAACATAATGACATAGGAACCTTGGCATATTGACTTCATACTTAAACATCATATCATGTCATACTTAACATCATATCATAGAGTTCCATAAGTCATTATTCCAGCATATAAGTGAACAAAGTAAAGTTCTAGCATAAACGATAAACATATGATTCCCTGGGCCAAGTCACTACCACACACATGCGTTCTTGCCCTCCTGCTGCTTCCATCATAGTCCCCTGGAATGATCTGCGGTATAAGGAAATAAGACTATAAGCACACAGGCTTAGTAAGACTCTTTCCTACTCACAAAAACCATTCATCATCTCATAATGAGCACCTGAAACATTAACGTACTTGGTGCTCTACTTAGAACATAACATCTTGAATCACTTATCATATACATAGCATAGCATGAACATAACCATAAGTGAACATTCCTAGCATGACATAAGACATGGCATAATCGTAAACATAGTAAACATTCTAAGCATGGCATAATACGTGGCATGAACATAACATAAGAACATTCTAAACATGGCATACTATATGGCATAAGCATAAACATAATCAACGTTCCTAGCATGGCATAATTCATGGTAAACATGGCATACTACATGGCATAATTCATGGTATAAACATGACATCCTAAACATTCTTGACATGGCATAATACATGGTATAAACATGTCCATAAGGTGTAAACAACATGTATGGCCTAAACATAAACATACTTCCTATCATAGCATATGAACATCTTCTTAACATAATCATGGCATAGATCATTTATTCTCATGCATATTTCTTAACATGAAGTATAACCATTAAATCTTATCAACATAGCATAATGCATAACATGAATGAATGCATGAGTGGAATGCATATACATAAGGATGCTTAACATTTAGAAACATACTTTTAAATGCTTAAACATAATCATCATATCATTGGGGTCCCCGGCTTGTACCACATACATACATCATAGCGCGCATCCCTAGCAAATCCGAGGTAGCGAGCCCCGACCTACTAGGGTAAGGACAGCATAGTCGGTAGTCCCCGAACGGAGGCGTTCTTAAAGAGCTCATCCCTGTTGCACAGCTCCGGTAGTGCCAGAACCGTGGACAGCATAGTCGGTAGTCCATAACCGGGGCGTTCTTAAGGTGCCCATCCCTTGGACCCATACTTCAGTCCGGTATAAGCCCATTCATAAAGTAAAATACTTTACATGTTTCATCATTCATAAAACATTCATAGCATAACCATGTTACATAAAGCATGACTTAACACATGCTTGTCCTTTCATTGTTCATACTTATTGCATAACATCATGATGCCTGGAAGTCATGAGCATTATCTTCAATCATAAATATGGTATGCATCTTCTTTCATAAACATGTCATGAGTCTCTATTCATTTAACATGGCATGCATCATTATCCATACAACATGGCATACATCATTATTCATACAACATGGCATACTTCTTCCTACATAAACATGGCATGCATACCTAAACATCATTCCTATTTTTAGTACTTGCATGATCATAACATAGAAGGTAAGCATTGCATCAACCCTGACATATTTTTCATAGATATTTATCCTACTACATAGAGCTTGTATGATCATGATACATAAGGTACACATTGCATTTCTTGCCTAAGCATGGTATCTATCTTAAGCATGCATAGGTAGGATTTCCATAACATTCTACTTATCATTCAATTACATGGCATAAAACATAAGACATTCATAATAAACCCTATTAAGCATGACATCCAATCATAAACATAAGACATAAAACATAAAACATGGTGCTTAAACTTAGGGTTATTGGTAACATGATTTCTACCACATGCTTGAACCTATACATATATATACTTCATGGTAAGCATAAACCATCATTCTTTGAACCCTAACTCCTTCCAAACCCTAAATTCCTTTGCTTGGCCGAAACCTATAGGGCTAGATTCCATCATTCAATTAATCATGTAAAATAGCATAAGGTAAGGAACCAACCATACTTTACTTATAAGACCATGGGAGGCCATTAGGGCTCATAATTAGGGTTATCCCTATCCTTTAGCCCTCTTTCCATGTGCTGGCCGAAACCCTACAAGGCCATGGGTTCATGGAAAAATTCCATAAAATCCCCAATCAAACATTAACACCAAACATACTCTACCATGAAGCCATTGGGACCCTTGCTTGAGGGAAATCACTAACTTCTTGCCCTAGGTCCAACTTGGCCGAAACATGTGGGGGTCACAAAGCCTTGTAAAAGTTCACATAAGGCCCCCTCAATCTCCCTTATATCATGATAACACACAAACCACATGCTTGAGGGTTTAAGTTCGACTCTACCCATGGATTCATGGGATGGCCAAAACCCTAGGGGATCCTAGGGTACCCCAAAAATTCTCAAAAATTATATTTAATCTCTAAACATCATGAGAACACATTAGACAACATTATAAAGATTTTTAGCATCATCATGGACCAAGAACCCATGGTGGCTGAAACCTATAAGGTTAGGTTCATGGGTTTCCTTTGGTTTTCCAACATAAACATCACATACAAGACTTTCATATCATGTAAATCCTCAAGAAAAACCATTATACCACAGGTGAGGGAGTCTTACCTTGGTTGATCTTGATTATAAACCTTAGATTTGAGAGAAAGATGGAAATCTTGTTGCCTCTTGACCACCCTTAGCCCTTGTACTCTTGTGAAAACCTTAGATCTTGGAGATGAAGCCTTGGTGGAACTTTTTCCAAGGGAGAACTCCCTTTGAGGTGTTCGGCTAGAATGAGGAGGGAGGAGGAGAGGAAATGCAATTGATGGAAGGAAGAAAGAAACTCCCAAACCCCCCTCTTTATCACCCATTAAGGAGGTAAATGAAGAGTCTCTCCATGACCCTTCATCTTCTCCTAAGCCTTAACCAATCTCCATGTCATTCCCTTATAACATTCCCTTGCTAGATGAGTTGGTTGTAGCATACATGGTTGTACAAGAGGTCCAAGGTTCAATCCTTGGCCCATGCACCTTATTTTTTATTTTATTTTTCCTTGTATTTTCCTATTATTTTCCCCCAAAATTCCGAAAATTCTCTAAAAATTCCCCATAATTATGTTAATATTTCTCATTAAAACCCCTTTATATTCATATAAATTTCTACCTAAAATTCTCCAATAATTATAGTTCCAAAAAGCCCATATAAGGCCCATTAGTACTTAGCTTCTCAATTTAAATGAGAAAATATGGATTTCTAGGCCAAATTGTCTATTAATATTTCTAGGTCCCTCGGAAAATTATCTAGACATGCTCAATATTTTAAGAAAATATTAAGAGAATTTTCGGGTCGTTACAATCCCCCATACCTCGTGAAAGTTCGTCCTCGAACTTAGAATAGCTCCGGGTACTTGCGCCTCATCTCGTCCTCGCGTTCCCAGGTAGCTTCTTCGAACCGTTGACTTTGCCATAGGACCTTGACTAAGGGTACCTCCTTACTCCTCAGCTTCTTGACTTCCCTATCCAAAATCTGGATGGGTCTGCTCTCATAGCTTAGGTCCTCCTGCACTTGTACTGTCTGAGGCTCGATCACTTGGTCCATATTTGGGATACACTTTTTAAGCAGGGACACATGGAATACGTTATGGATAGCTGACATCTCTGGAGGCAGCTCTAGCTCATATGCCACTTTACCGACTCTTTTCAGAATCAGGTACGGCCCCACATAGCGCGGACTTAGTTTTCCTTTCTTCCCAAATCTTGTCACCCCCTTCATAGGAGCCACTTTGAGAAACACCAAATCTCCAACATTAAATTCCAGTGGTCTACGCCGGACATCGGCATAACTCTTCTGCCGGCTCTGAGCAGTTTCTATCCGTTGTCGAATACTCTGTATAGCTCGGGTGGCACTGTCGATAACATCCGTTGTCAGCCTCATTTCCTTCTTTTCACCACCCTCGTACCAACAGATCGGAGACCTACATCTCCTCCCATACAAGGCTTCATATGGTGCCATTCCAATAGTAGCTTGGTAGCTATTGTTGTAAGCAAATTCCGCCAAGCATAGATATCGACACCAACTTCCCTTGAAATCCAGGGCACAAGCTCTCAACATATCTTCTAGTATTTGATTCACCCGTTCCGTTTGCCCGTCAGTCTGAGGGTGAAAGGCGGTGCTAAATCACAATTTAGTGCCGAGGGACTTCTGAACGCATTCCCAAAAATGCGAAGTAAAGCGACCATCCCTATCTGATATGATGGTCTTGGGAACTCCATGAAGCCTAATCACTTCCTTAACATATAATTGAGCCAGTTGCTCAATCGAATAAGTCATCTTGATCGCCAGGAAGTGAGCAGACTTTGTCAGCCTGTCCACAATTACCCATATTGCATCATATCCATTCGTAGTCCTGGGAAGCCCTGAAATAAAATCCATAGAGATGTCTTCCCATTTCCACTCCGGAATTGCAAGTGGCTGCAGAACTCCTCCGGGTCGCTGGTGTTCTGCCTTTACTAGCTGGCAAGTCATGCAAGTACTAACATGCTGAGCCACATCCCTCTTCATACCTGACCACCAAAACTTCTCTTTCAGATCCTGATACATCTTGGTGGATCCTGGATGCATCGAATAAGGGGTTCCGTGAGCTTCTGCCAGTATCTCCTTTCGAAGTTCCGGATCATTAGGGATACATAGACGATCCCTAAGGTAGAGTGCTCCCCCTTTGGCGATATGAAAACCATCGCCCTTTCCTTCTAGGATCTCCTGTTTTATTTTCTGAAGACTCAGATCACCATCTTGTCTTTCCACTATGTTCTCAAACAGCATGGATGATATTGTCATGGTGGAAAGTCGTCCGGAGATGACCTCGACCCCAAAATTCATAATTTCTTCTTTGAGTGGTCGGGGTAATATGGCTATGGACATCAGGGTGGCACTTGACTTCCGACTGAGTGCATCGGCCACTTTGTTTGGCTTCCCTGGGTGGTAGAAGATCTCGCAGTCATAGTCTTTTACCAACTCAAGCCATCGGCGTTGTCTCATATTCAGGTCCTTCTGAGTGAAGAAATATCGCAGACTCTGATGGTCTGTATAAATTCGACACTGTGCTCCATACAGATAATGCCTCCATATCTTAAGAGCGAAGACCACCGCGGCCAGTTCCAGATCATGAGTGGGGTAATTCTGTTCATATTCCTTGAGTTGTCTAGAGGCATAGGCAATAACTTTTCCATTCTGCATAAGTACAGCTCCAAGTCCTAGTTTGGAGGCATCGCTATACATATCAAAGCTCTGATTACATTCTGGAAGGGTAAGGATTGGTGCACTGGTGAGTCTCCTTTTTAGTTCCAAGAAACTCTTTTCACAGTCTTTCGTCCATTCGTACTTCTTCTCCTTCCGGGTGAGAGTCGTTAGAGGAGCTGCGATCCTCGAGAAATTCTCCACAAATTTTCTATAATAGCCTGCCAACCCCAAAAAACTTCTGATCTCGCTAGCGTTCTTCGGCCGGTTCCAGTTATTCACCGCTTCAACCTTCATTGGATCTGCCATAACTCCGTCTTTAGAAATAATATGGCCCAAAAAGCCCACTTAGTCGAGCCAGAACTCACATTTGGAAAATTTCGCATATAGTTGCTTTTCCCGAAGAATCTCTAATACTATCTTCAGGTGCTCAGTGTGCTCTTCTTGGGTCCTCGAATAAATAAGAATATCGTCGATGAAGACGATCACGAACTTGTCGAGGAATGACGAGAACACCCGATTCATAAGGTCCATAAACATAGCAGGGGCATTCGTCACGCCGAAAGGCATAACAACAAACTCAAAGTGCCCGTACCTTGTTCGGAAAGCCGTCTTTGGAATATCCTCCTATTTTACTCTAACTTGATGATAGCCAGACCTCAAATCAATTTTTCAGAAAATAGTGGCTCCCTTTAATTGGTCAAACAGGTCATCTATCCTCGGAAGAGGATACCTGTTCTTGATCGTTACGTTATTCAGCGCTCGATAATCTATGCACATTCGCATAGATCCATCCTTCTTCTTCACAAACAGTACCGGAGCTCCCCACGGGGAATGACTAGGGCGAATAAATCCCTTATCCAGCAACTCCTGTAGCTATTCCTGAAGCTCCTTTAATTCAACCGGCGCCATACGGTAAGGTGCCTTGGAGATCGGGTTGGTACCAGGAACCAATTCGATCTCAAATTCCACCTCTCTATCAGGAGCTAATCCTGGTAATTCATCTGGAAAAACCTCTGGGTAATCGCATACCACCCGGACATCTTCCAGCTTCTGGTCCTTCACCTGACTAGCATCAACCACATATGCTAGAAATCCCGTACATCCTTTGTCTAACATTTTCTGAGCTTGGAGAGTTGATAAATATTTCCCGGTCCTCTTCCTTGGCTCTCCGACGAATTCGAACCTAGAACCTGCCTCAGGTCGAAAGACCACCTTGCGCTTACGGCACTCAATAGAAGCACCGTATTTATCCAGGAAATCCATTCCCATTATAACATCATAATCTTGCATGTTGAGTACTATCAGATCGCAGTAAAGTTCCCTTTCCGCGATTCTGACCGGCACCGCACGCAGCACATGAGTGGATGTCATTATTTCTCCGGAAGGTAGGGTCGTTAAGAACCTGCAGTCTAACACTTGCGGATGCCTATCTATCTTCTTGGTATATGGCACGGAAATGAACGAATGCGTTGCCCCAATATCAAATAATACAGTAGCATACTGACTGGAAATAAGTATCTGACCTGTGACAACCGTAGAAGCTTCCACAGCGTCCTCCTTGGTAACCAAGAAAACCCTGGCATTTGTCACTGTTGGGGAGGCTTCCAACATCGGGGTCCCTTCCAGCTCGGCTGGCATATAGTGCAACTTTGCTGGTGCACCCTGGTACTGCGCCAGTGGTTGGGGAGAGGCCTGGTTCCTTGTAGGACAATAAGCTGCCATATGTCCTTCCGCACCACAGGTGAAACACCGGTTCGTACCCTTGCGGCATTCCCCGGAGTGATTCTTCCCGCATATCCCACATGGGAAAACCTTGGTCTGTTTATTTGCTGGGCCCCCTTGAGAGTTGTTCCATGACTTCCGTTTACCACCTTGATCCCCTTTCCCGCCAACGTGGTTGCCCTGGGACCTTTGTCCTCTTTCATTCATTGCTTTCCGTTGCTGACTGATATTGTTAAGGTAGTGCTCAGTGAGTAAGGCACTACTAAACAGTTCCTTGGCGGTCTGGGGTCTGCTAACTCCGCCAGCCACATTCAGAGCTATTTCCGGTCGCAACATTCTTAGCATAAGTCGGACCCTCTCATTCTCAGTACGGACCAACTCAGGGCACAGTCGAGCCAGTCGATTGAATTTCTTCACGGCCTCATTGACCGAGAGATCGCCCTGCCGGAATTCCGTGAATTCGTCGTAGTGTTTGTTCGTGACCGCATGTTGAAGAATTCTTCGAAAAACTCTGATTCAAAATCTGCCCACGCCATCTGATCCACCGGTCTCTTGGCCTTAACCCTTTCCCACCACATTCTGGCATCCCCAGACAGGCAGAATGACACACACTTAATCTTCTCATGCTCAGGCCAGTCCAGCAGCTCCAGAGTACTCTCCATCGTCTTGAACCATGCCTGGGCTCCCAAGGTTCGCCAGCACCCGAGAAACTTTCCGGTTTCAGCCTTAACCACTGGATCAGGTAAGCCTCTTGTCGTGCCACAGGGGTCGAGCCCGGCGGAGGGGTGTGCGTAACCGTAGGCGCCACAGGTATAGCAGTTTGGTTCACTGGTGGAGTAGTAGAATTTTCCTGTTGGTTCATCAAGGTGTTAATAGTCTGCTGCTGTTCGGTGACTTGGCGCTGAAGTTGGGTCACTAATTGCACCAGATCAGGCGGTGGGGCTGCCTCGTTAAGTCGGTTACTCTGTCTTCTAGCCATATTTTTCTTCACCAAAGACAAGTATGGTCAATATCAGTTCTTTTCTACCCCTATATTACTCTAAACATTTACTTCCTAAAAGAAGATAAAATATCATTCGTCGTTACATATCCTAAAGTACTTTTCATCATAACTATCGTTCATACTTGCATATCCTAAAACCATAAAACATCTTACTACTATAAGACATGTAAAGAGGTACTTGGAAGCGGCAGGATGAGGGCTTGATGTGTGTGTAGTGAGATGGTTACTGCTCTGATACCAACCTGTAACGCCCGCTTTTTTTTTCTTTCCATAAAGCGGCGTTACGTTAACATACTTAAGGCATGTAGACCTCATAAGGCAGCAGAATAACTCTAACTTATACATGCCCTACTAACATTCTTAACATAATGACATAGGAACCTTGGCATATTGACTTCATACTTAAACATCATATCATGTCATATCATGTCATACTTAACATCATATCATAGAGTTCCATAAGTCATTATTCCAGCATATAAGTGACCAAAGTAAAGTTCTAGCATAAACGATAAACATATGATTCCTGGGCCAAGTCACTACCACACACATGCGTTCTTGCCCTCCTGCTGCTTCCATCATAGTCCCCTGGAATGATCTGCGGTATAAGGAAATAAGACTATAAGCACACAGGCTTAGTAAGACTCTTTCCTACTCACAAAAACCATTCATCATCTCATAATGAGCACCTGAAACATTAACGTACTTGGTGCTCTACTTAGAACATAACATCTTGAATCACTTATCATATACATAGCATAGCATGAACATAACCATAAGTGAACATTCCTAGCATGGCATAAGACATGGCATAATCGTAAACATAGTAAACATTCTAAGCATGGCATAATACGTGGCATGAACATAACATAAGAACATTCTAAACATGGCATACTATATGGCATAAGCATAAACATAATCAACGTTCCTAGCATGGCATAATTCATGGTAAACATGGCATACTACATGGCATAATTCATGGTATAAACATGACATCCTAAACATTCTTGACATGGCATAATACATGGTATAAACATGTCCATAAGGTGTAAACAACATGTATGGCCTAAACATAAACATACTTCCTATCATAGCATATGAACATCTTCTTAACATAATCATGGCATAGATCATTTATTCTCATGCATATTTCTTAACATGAAGTGTAACCATAAAATCTTATCAACATAGCATAATGCATAACATGAATGAATGCATGAGTGGAATGCATATACATAAGGATGCTTAACTTTTAGAAACATACTTTTAAATGCTTAAACATAATCATCATATCATTGGGGTCCCCGGCTTGTACCACATACATACATCATAGCGCGCATCCCTAGCAAATCCGAGGTAGCGAGCCCCGACCTACTAGGGTAAGGACAGCATAGTCGGTAGTCCCCGAACCGAGGCGTTCTTAAGGAGCCCATCCCTGTTGCACAGCTCCGGTAGTGCCAGAACCGTGGACAACATAGTCGGTAGTCCATAACCGGGGCGTTCTTAAGGTGCCCATCCCTTGGACCCATACTTCGGTCCGGTACAAGCCCATTCATAAAGTAAAATACTTTACATGTTTCATCATTCATAAAACATTCATAGCATAACCATGTTACATAAAGCATGACTTAACACATGCTTGTCCTTTCATTGTTCATACTTATTGCATAACATCATGATGCCTGGAAGGCATGAGCATTATCTTCATTCATAATCATGGTATGCATCTTCTTTCATAAACATGGCATGAGTCTCTATTCATTTAACATGACATGCATCATTATCCATATAACATGGCATACATCATTATTCATACAACATGGCATACTTCTTCCTACATAAACATGGCATGCATACCTAAACATCATTCTTATTTTTAGTACTTTCATGATCATAACATAGAAGGTAAGTATTGCATCAACCCTGACATGTTTTTCATAGATATTTATCCTACTACATAGAGCTTGTATGATCATGATACATAAGGTACACAATGCATTTCTTGCCTAAGCATGGTATCTATCTTAAGCATGCATAGGTAGGATTTCCATAACATTCTACTTATCATTCAATTACATGGCATAAAACCTAAGACATTCATAATAAACCCTATTAAGCATGGCATCCAATCATAAACATAAGACATAAAACATAAAACATGGTGCTTAAACTTAGGGTTATTGGTAACATGATTTCTACCACATGCTTGAACCTATACATATATATACTTCATGGTAAGCATAAACCATCATTATTTGAACCCTAACTCCTTCCAAACCCTAAATTCCTTTGCTTGGCCAAAACCTATAGGGCTAGATTCCATCATTCAATTAATCATGTAAAATAGCATAAGGTAAGGAACCAACCATACTTTACTTATAAGACCATGGGAGGCCATTAGGGCTCATAATTAGGGTTATCCCTAACCTTTAGCCCACTTTCCATGAGCTGGCCGAAACCCTACAAGGCCATGGGTTCATGGAAAAATTTCATAAAAATCCCCAATCAAACATTAACACCAAACATACTCTACCATGAAGCCATTGGGACCCTTGCTTGAGGGAAATCCCTAACTTCTTGTCCTAGGTCCAACTTCGCCGAAACTTGTTGGGGTCACAAAGCCTTGTAAAAGTTCACATAAGCCCCCCTCAATCTCCCTTATATCATGATAACACACAAACCACATGCTTGAGGGTTTAAGTTCAACTCTACCCATGGATTCATGGGATGGCCGAAACCCTAGGGGATCCTAGGGTACCCCAAAAATTCTCAAAAATTATATTTAATCTCTAAACATCATGAGAACACATTAGACAACATTATAAAGATATTTAGCATCATCATGGACCAAGAACCCATGGTGGCCGAAACCTATAAGGTTAGGTTCATGGGTTTCCTTTGGTTTTCCAACATAAACATCACATACAAGACTTTCATATCATGTAAATCCTCAAGAAAAACCATTATACCACAGGTGAGGGAGTCTTACCTTGGTTGTTCTTGATTATAAACCTTAGATTTGAGAGAAAGATGGAAATCTTGTTGCCTCTTGACCACCCTTAGCCCTTGTACTCTTGTGAAAACCTTAGATCTTGGAGATGAAGCCTTGGTGGAACTTTTTCCAAGGGAGAACTCCCTTTGAGGTGTTCGGCTAGAATGAGGAGGGAGGAGGAGAGGAAATGCAATTGATGGAACGAAGAAAGAAACTCCCAAACCCCCCTCTTTATCACCCATTAAGGTGGTAAATGAAGAGTCTCTCCATGACCCTTCATCTTCTCCTAAGCCTTAACCAATCTCCATGTCATTCCCTTATAACATTCCCTTGCTAGATGAGTTGGTTGAAGCATACATGGTTGTACAAGAGGTCCAAGGTTCAATCCTTGGCCCATGCACCTTATTTTTTTTTCCTTGTATTTTCCTATTATTTTCCCCCAAAATTCCGAAAATTCTCTAAAAATTCCCCCATAATTATGTTAATATTTCTCAATAAAACCCCTTTATATTTATATAAATTTCTACCTAAAATTCTCCAATAATTATAGTACCAAAAAGCCCATATAAGGCCCATTAGTACTTAGCTTCTCAATTTAAATGAGAAAATATGGATTTCTTGGCCAAATTGTCTATTAATATTTCTAGGTCCCTTGGAAAATTATCTAGACATGCTAAATATTTTAAGAAAATATTAAGAGAATTTTTCGGGTCGTTACAATCTTCTTCTATGAAGTGTCTCATTTCTCGCACCCTAGGAGTTCTCCTTCTTTATCAATAGGTAACTCCAAGCTGCTCTGGATGATCATCCAAATATCCATATGAGTTTACAGGTGGACTTTCATTCGTCTCATCAAGTATCTGAAGTCCTCGCTGGAGAAAATGGGAGGGCAGGCGGTACTGTAACCTTCTTGTTGGGCTATAGAGAAGGGAAAAATCTAGCAAAGACAAAAATAGAAAGAATGGTACTCTTTCAATTTAAAAACAAAAAAAAAATTTGATGAATCCCACAAAACAAATAAGGTTTTCCAATTTTGTAACTTAGAAACGGAAAAGATGCTTAGAAGCTAAAATGATTAGTCTAACCCAACCAACTTCACAAACTGAATTAATTTAACTTTTAATTAATTGAATCAAATTAAAAATTTTATCTTATTTAAAATTCTAAACTTAAAATCCTAAACTCAATTTTTTTTCAAAATTAAAACTTAATTTAATTTAAAATTCAAACATAATTTTTCAAAACTTAAATTTAACTCAATTTTTCAACTATTAAAATTTAATTTCAAAATCTAACATAAACTTTTAAATTTTAAATTTAATTTCAAAATCTAACTTGACCTTTTAAAATTTAAATTTAATTTCAAATTTTATTTTAATTTTTCAAAATTTAAACATAACTCTTTTTTTTAAAGTTAAACTTAACTCAATTTTTTAAAAATTCAAACTAAATTTAAGCATAACTCAATTTATCAAAAATTCAAACAAAATTTAATCTTAACTCAATTTTTCAAAAAAATCAAACTAAATTTATACTTAACTCAATTTTTCAAAATTTAAACTTAAACTTAACATAATTTTTCTAAACAAAAATTTAAAACTTAATTTCAAAACTTGACCTTTTACCCCCTTTTAAACCTAAACTTAACTTAATTTTTCAATATTTTAAAACTTAACTTTTTTTTAAACATAAACTTAACATAATTTTTTCGAAAATTTAAACTTAACTTATTTTCATATAAACTTAAACTTAACATAATTTTTCAAAAATTTAAAACATAACTTATTTTCATTCAAACATAAACTTAACTTAAATTTTCAAAATAAAAATTTAAAATTTAATTTCAAAACATAACATTTTTCCCTCTCAAACTTAAACTTAACTTAATTTTTCAAAAATTTAAAACTTATTTTTTTTAAACATAAACTTAACTTAATTTTTTTAAAAATTAAAATTTAACGTATTTTCTCTCAAACTTAAACTTAACTTAATTTTTCAAAAATTTGAAACCTAACTTATTTTATTTTCAAACTTAAACATAACTTAATTTTTCAAAAATTTAAAATGTAACTTCAAAACTTAACTTATTTTTTTCAAACTTAAACTTAACTTAATTTAAAACTTATTTACAAAGATTAACTTATTTTTTCAAATTTAAACTTAACTTAATTTTTCAAACAATTTAAAACTTAATTTCAAAAATCAATCTTAATTTTTCAAAATTAATTTAATAATGTTCTTACTTAAACATAACTTATACCTTAATGAAATATTTTTCTTGATTGTGTGCTTGATTGATAAGTCATTAAAATTGTTGGTCAACCATGGTCAACCGGGCGCTCGAGAACCCACTCGGGTGCCCGATACTTTTTCCTCTGAATAACGTTGTCTTCGAGGCAGCCCTGGTTTTACAAAACCACGATCACCGGTCAAAAATCCACCTGACATTACCTGAACCCGGGCGCCTGAGAACCATCTCGGGTGCCCCATGCTTTTTCTGCCTCGGGCGCCCTTAAAGGCACTCGAGTGCCCGCCCGGTGGTTATATAAGCCACCAACCAGCAACCCTCCATGCCACACCAAGGCGCCCTAGGCCTCTACTACACATCTTCTCCTCCCCTTTTCCCCTCTAAGCCTTCTCTGAGCAGTCACCATCAACCGAGAGTCGTTCTCTCTTTTTAATTTTCGACTATGACTCCTTGGTAAAATTCTAATCTAAACTTTTCTTAAATTTACAAATTTTTAATTATTATGCTATTTATTTTGTTTAGAAAATGTCGTGTTACTGAAGCTGACCCCGTTGCTGAGCCTAGCCCGACCCTAGGTTCCCATCATTAGCCCTCTTCAATAAGTTAGCAACCATTGTCTATAAACCACTCAAAACCAACTATCTTAGTAGAGACTTCTTTAATCAATCATATCCCTTAGTTGTAGGAGCCATTAACTACTATAACTTGACCATTTAGTTTATTGTAATAACTCAATAAACACAACCTTAAGTGCAGAATTCTATAATAACTTGGTCAAGATTAATGATTTTAGTTATTCTACCTTGGTCCAGTCCCTTCCTCTTACCATTCCCATTGCCTTATTTACTTAGTTTCGTGGACTACAACCCTCTTGGCCCACTTTTGTCTGCTACCCTCCTAGGGTCCTTCCCTTTCCTTCTCCTTACTCCCACATCACCCTTAATACACTTTACATTTAGTTTTTCGGGAGTGTGAGAGATCTGACTTTGTTGAAGTTTTGATCCGTCAACCTGCGTATCCAGGACTACACACTCTATCGAGTCTTGGTCCGCTACATTCTACCACTGACCTCTTAGGATGTAGCGGTTATGCGACCTTTTCATTCCTTCTTACTTTATGCCATCATCCACTGCCTCGATATAAACATCAAACTCCATATTTTCCAGACGATCATCTATGCGTTCAGTGTCTCTACCTGATCAAGATTTCTGACACCTTACTATCATATCTTGATCGCACTCCTCTGTTAGGACCGATAGGTGAGCTAGAGAGGGGGTGATTAGCTCGGATCTTTGCTCAATGAAGATTTGTTGCGACAGAAGACTTGAGCAATGCTAACACCTCAATTTTGTTAGGACCATGTTGTTAAGCTAGAGAGGAGGTGAATAGATTTCTCTCGATTCTTCTTCCTACAAAGTTAGTGCGCAAGTGGAATAACAAAAACCTAAAACTAACAACTAAGAAAGACACACCTATTTGTGTGGTTCGAAGATAAAACTCCTACTCCAGGGTTGTCCGTAAGGTGGACGATCCTGATCCTTCGGTGGATGATTCCCCGGAGCACCTCTGGCTAGCTCTTGTCGCTCCTTGTGGATGGAGTGTTGGATCAGAGAAAATGATAGAGGGGGTGGGGAGTGAATATCGTTATAAAATTTTTCAGTGTAGTAGAGTAATACGCAGCGGAAAATAACAGATCACACGCGAACACAAGTCAGTTTTACTTGGTTCGGAGTCACGGTCGGCTCCTACTCCAAGGCCCATGGTCCTTGACTGTTTACTTTAGGCAATTCTATATTCGATAAAACTTTTACAAGTTGATAGTATAGATATAGAATTGAAAATTAACTAGCAACACTTTCGTAATTTAAAGCTTTACCGACACCCTAAGTGGATCGAATTTCGGAGCAGAGGGTCATCGTCGGCACTGGAATCTCAAAGTCAAACTTTGTCGGAGTGCAGCGCTTGAGCGAAATTGTCTGGAGCGTTGAGAGCAATGGATGTTGAAGCCTTGGGGGTGAACCCCCTTTTATAGCACCCATATGAGCGCCTGTGTCGATGGAGGCGCCTAACATATGGCCTTCCCTGCGCGATCCCTTATCCGCAGGCTCGGTCAGTGCTTATCCATCTACACCTGGGCACCTGAGCTGATGGGGGTGCCCGTGAACTCACGGGCGCCTGAGCTGCCTTGGTCTAGAGGCTTCGCTGCTGTAGTTTGGTGTTTGCCTTTACACTGGGGCGCCCGTATCCATACGGGCGCCTGAGTCCATCCAGGCGCCTAGCCCTAGTGAGGCACCTCACATGCAGAAGACCAGTCCTTCGATCCTGCAACTCAGGTTAGTTCCAAAGAACAACAAGTAAATGTGTTAGCCATTAGTTACAGCCGTAGCTGTCTTGGTTCTGACTTCGGGTCTCCCAAATGGAACTCTAGGTCGAACAGACGCCTACTGTTCCCTCGACGAGGAACGCGTCCTCACCTACTCCTCTCAGGAGAGTTTACCTTTTGCCAACCATCTCCTCCAGTTGGACTTTTGCCCAATCCACCTGACCAGGTCTTCGTGCCCAACTTCCGGTCAGGTCTTCGTGCCCAACTTCCGGTCAGGTCTTCTGTGCCCAGCCCTTTACCAGGACTTCTTGCCCAGCCCTCGACTAGGACATCTTTGCCCAACTTCCAGTTAGACTTCTTGCCCAGTCCTCGACCAGGACTTCTTTGCCCAGCCCTTTGCCAGGACTTCTTGCCTAGAGTACCTAGGACTTTTCCAGCACACTTAGCAAGCTTGTTAGATCACAATTACACCTTAACTTCTGAACCCTTTTGCCATTATCAAAACCCAGGTTTGACATAGGTGCTGCCTGCACCAACAATCTCCCCCTTTTTGATTTATGGCAACACGGTTCAAAAAGTTAAGTTAAAGAAAACTGTAACAAGCAATGTATTAAACACATTTAGTTTCCTCCCCCTAAGTTTTTCAAAAATAAGTGGGGTTTTTGAAAACACTTCTAAGTCCTTGACTATTCTTAGAAATATTTTCCAAAAGATTTTACAAGTTAGATACTTAGAAAATTTTCAAAAGATTTTCAAGTTTACACACTTAGAAGATTTTCCAAAGATTTTTAAGTTTCAACACTTAGAAAATTTTCCAAAAGGATTTTAAGTTTAACCACTTAGAAAATTTTCCAAAAGGATTTTAAGTTTAAATAATTAGAAAATTTTCCAACAGGATTTTAAGTTTAAATACTTAGAAAATTTTCCAAAAGGATTTTAAGTTTAAATACATAGAAAATTTCCAAGAGGATTTTAAGTTTAAATACTTAGAAAATTTTCTAAAAGGATTTTAAGTTTAAATACTTAGAAAATTTTCCAAAAGGATTTTATGTTTAACCAATGAGAAAAATTTTCCTTAAGGATTTTAAGTTTAACCACTTAGAAAAATTTTCCAAAAGGACTTTAAGTTTAAATACTTAGAAAATTTTCCAAAAGGATTTTATGTTTAAATAGTTAGAAAATTTTCCAATAGGATTTTAAGTTTAAACACATAGAAAAATTTTCGAAAAGGAATTTAAGTTTAAATACTTAGAAAATTTTCCAAAAGGATTTTAAGTTTAAATACTTAGAAAATTTTCCAAAAGGATTTTAAGTTTAAACACATAGAAAAATTTTCCAAAAGGATTTTAAGTTTAAACACTTAGAGAAATTTCATTTTTGAAATGCTTTAGATTTGAAAGCAAGTATTTCGTTACTATACTTTTTGAAAAAGGAGATAAAAGTTTTTGAAAAAAAATTAAAATTTAAAAACCTTCTTTTCTCTCCTTTCCTTTCTCTCCCCCTTTGCCATATATCAAAAAAAAATTATAGCAAAAAATTGAGTAAGGAAAGTAAAGTTCTGTATTGAACCAATTCTAAGCATCAACTGGACCAAATCAAATTACATCTTCTTTTTCGGGTCGTGTCTAACCCAGATAGCTACTTACTGACTGTTATAATCAGTAGCTTTCGCTAGGGTTAGTCAAGTTAAGTGATCTGATCAAGTTAGATTTTCTAAGCTTAACACTTAACCTAATTATTATTCAATTGGTATTTATTGCCCTAATTACTACAGATGCACTGACTTCAAGCATCTTGAATCAAGGCATAGACCTAAGTATCTCAACCCAGTCTAGGTTGTCAATCAAAAGTACTCTAAGGTACTTGTGAGATGTTGGCGTCTAGATCTATAGGTGTATGCAGTTCTAGGGTTAGGGCCTAAGCTAAGTCCATTTGCGAAAAAAAAACCCTAGTCTTGAGGGGGGTAAGTTTTTTTTTAAAAAAAAAACTAAGTCGAAAAATCATTTTAAATTTTAAGAAAAAAATTGATTTTTCAAACATGTTAAATAACATATAAAATAATTTTTGGAAAAACACATGTAGAGCAGCCCTATTCTACTAAGCATAACCCTAACTGCCTTCTTAGTGAGCTAAATTCAGACTCAGGTAAGGGTTTGGTAAAGATATCAGCTAAGTTTGACTTTGAGTCCACATGCTTAAGGACTATTTCACCCCTGGTTACATGATCCCTTACAAAGTGATGTTTATCTTCTATATATTTTGTTCTTGAGTGTTGAATTGGGTTTTTAGTTAAATTGATTGAACTTATGTTATCAATGTAGACTTGGGTTTAGGTGTAATCAAGCTGGAAGTCCTTAAGAGTGTGCATCATCCATAAGAGTTGAGCTACACACTCTCCTAAAGTAACATATTCTGCTTCGGTTGTAGATAGAGCTACGCAGTGTTGCTTTATACTACACCAACTAACTAGACTATTCCCTAAAAGTTGACAGCTTCCACTTGTACTCTTTCTATCTAGTTTGCATCCAGCATAGTCAGAATCAGAGTATCCTGACAACTCAAAGGTTGAGGTCCTAGGATGCCAAATCCCTACATTTAGGGTGCCCTTAATGTATATAAGTATTCTTTTTAGGGATGCTAAGTGTGTTTCCTTAGCATAGGTTTGGTATCTAGCACGCATTCCTACAGAGAATAGGATATCAGGTATGCTAGCTGTATGGTAATGTAGACTTCCAATCATACTTCGGTATAACTTGAGATCTACAGGTTTACCTTCAGGGTCGCTATCAATTTTTACATTTGTGGTCATAGGAGTACTTATACTTTTGGAGTTATCCATTTTAAATTTCTTTATTAATTCCTTAGCATATTTAAATTGGTGAACATAATTACCATCCCTAGTTTTCTTAATTTGTAGTCCTAAGAAGAAATTGAGCTCACCAACTAAGCTCATTTCAAATTCATTTTCCATTATTTTTACAAATTCTTTTAAAAAGTTTGAGTTGGTAGATCCGAAAATTATGTCATCAACATAGATTTGGGCAATGAAAATATCTTTTTCTAACGTTTTAACAAAAAGGGTAGAATCAATTTTCCCTTGGTTAAATTCCTTAGAAATAAGGTAAGTTGATAGGCGTTCATACCATGCCCTAGGTGCTTGTTTTAATCCATAAAGTGTCTTATTAAGTTTGAAAACGTAGTCAGGTTTTTCTAGGTCCTCAAAGCCTGGGGGTTGTCTTACATAGACTTCTTCTTTGATGAACTCATTTAAAAAGGCTGACTTAACGTCCATTTGGTAGAGTTCGAATCCTCTATGGGCTACAAATGCTAATAGCATTCTAATAGACTCAAGTCTGGCTACTGGGGCATAGATTTCGTCATAGTCTATCCCTTCGACTTGACTAAACCCTTTGGCTACTAAGCGGGCTTTATTTCTAACTATCTCTCCTTGGTCATTTAGTTTATTTCTAAACACCCACTTAGTATCTATAATGGATTTACCCTCAGGTTTAGGTACTAGTTCCCAGACTTGGTTTCTCTCAAATTGGGCTAATTCATCTTGCATTGCTATGATCCAATCAGGATCAGGTAAGGCTTCCTCTATAGACTTAGGTTCAATTTTTGAAATTAGTGCGATCTGACTAAGATTTCTATAGGAAGACCTAGTTCTGACTCCTAAGGTTAGATAACCCACAATTTGATCAGAAGGGTGACTGAGTCTGGGTTTCTTGGTTCTTCTAGAACTTGGTTCAGCCTCAGGTCCGGCTGGATGGTTTGATTCAGTATCTTGTTCAACTATTTGAGTTGGTTCATTTGTTGGTTCAGTTGATGCAGTAGTTGGTTCAAGAGTTAGTTCATTTAGAGGTTCAACTAGTGGTTCAACTGATGGTTCAATTATATGCTCATTTTTCTCTTGATCAATATTTGATGGGTTCAGGTTTTGATTATCAGATTTTGGATTAGTTTCCTTATCAAAGATTAAATTTGTTGTTTCTTCAATTTTATTAGTTTGTTTATTGTAGACCCTATAGGCCCTACTTGTTGTTGAATATCTTAAGAATACTCCTGGAGTTGACTTAGACTGAAATTTACCTAGGTAGTCCTTGGTGTTTAGGATATGGACTTTGCATCCGAAGACTCTTAGGTAATGTATGTTTGGCAGTCTATGGTAATATAGCTCATAGGAAGTTTTATTATGTCTTTTGTTAATTAGGACCCTATTTTGGATATAGCAAGCCATACTTATTGCTTCTGCCTAAAATTGGTTAGCTGGGTTGAATTCATTGAGCATGGTCCTAGCGGCTTCCTATAGGGTTCTATTCTTCCTTTTTACTATCACATTTTGCTGGGGGGTTCTAGGACACAAAAATCATGAATATTCACAGAATTCCTCAAACCTTTGATTCTCAAACTCTCCCCCGTGATCACTCCTAAGTCTTTTGATTTTGATATCATTTTGATTTTCAATTATCTTACATAAGTCAATAAAAAGGTTGAGGGTTTCATCCTTAGTTTTTAGGAACCTAACCCAAGTAAACCTAGAGTAATCATTAATAACGGCTAAGGAGTACCAGTTTGCGCTTAGTGACTTGGCTCCATGTGAATCAAATAGGTCAAGGTGTAGGAGCTCAAGTGTGGTTTAATTTAGGTCTGATTGAATTTGCTTGTGATTAGACCTGGTTTGTTTACCTTGGTTACACGAGTCACATATCGTGTTTTCGTAGTTCTTAATTTTTGGTACTCCTTTAATTAGACCAAGTTGGGTGATTTTTGAAATTAGTCTAACATTAGTGTGACCTAATCTCCTATGCTAGAGGTTGGACTCTTCCAATTGAGTTAAGAGGCATTTAGGTTTTAAGGGTAGATTTATAGTATAAACATTATTTTTCCTAGTACCCTTAAGCATGACTTTTGAGTCTTGCAAATTTCTAATCAGGCAGTCAGAGTTGCTAAATGTAACTATATAGCCAGTATCACATAATTGACTTATACTAAGTAAATTAAATTTGAAGTTTTCAACCAAGAGTACCTTTTTAATCACAAAATCAGATTTGAGTTCAATGTTACCTGACCTAATGACTTTGAGTGTAGCATTATTGTCAAATGCTACTGAGCCTAGGTTCTTGAACTTGAGTTTGGTGAATTTTAATTTGTCTCAGTCATGTGTCTGGAGCATCCGCTATCCAACATCCATTGGTCCAAATCTTTATGTTCCTACACATAAAGTATTTATTGATTTGGATCCAATTAGAATTAAGGATAGTTGTAAATTGATTTTCACAACCTAATCTGTCTCACCCATTCTAGTGTTATCAATCAAGTTAACCTTATGGGTTTTGTGAGACAGGTTTTAATGATGATTTTAATTTGAAATCATGGTTAATTTTAAAAGGTTGAATTAATTTTCAAAAAAGACTTAACTAAGTTTTAAGTTTATTTTGAAAAGTGATTGAATCTAAGATTAATTGAAATTTGTGTTAGATTCAAATCTGACAATAGTAAAGTGAATTTGATTTTCAATAATTGGCTTCCAGGTCTTGGCGAGGTACTAGGCCTTCTTTGGTCGTAGCCTTATTGGATCATCAACTCTTTCCTTGACAAAGCCTTTTATTGAAAATTCATCTTCAAGTTACTTCTTGAAAGATTTTGGTCTAACTAGTTTGGGTCTTGGATCGGTAACTTCGGCTAGTTCCACCATAATAGTTTCCCTAACGTACTATCATCTCACCTTCACCCAATACTAGGTTGTTCAAATTTCAATTAAGGCATTTTGTCCTTAGTCTAACCAGTCCTAGATCTAAACATGATAATTTGCAAAAAGAAATAAACATGCATGCGTGCAATTAAAGAATTAAAAAAAAATATTTAATTATGAAAATTGTTTTTATATTGGCTCCCCCTGGACTAAAGCCATGATGATGATTAGGCAAGATGTGAATCTTGTCCTTGGGGATCGAATACTGGTTTGGTCCAGCTTGGTTGTTCAGGCAAAGCTTGGGGACCCATGCTTGAACTTTGGCTCTAGGTTGGTTCAATATATCATAATACAACCGTTGTCTTGACTTGGTTCGATACCCTAACCCAGATCGATTAAGAACGGACTTCTATTTTCCAAGGATCATGTCAAGACCCTTGGAACCCGAAGTAAATCGTTCTAAAGCCACTCTGAGCTCCTTGACCTAAGTTTTCAAGGAGGAGCTTTCTTTCT
This sequence comes from Boesenbergia rotunda, assembly GCA_024364735.1. Classification (NCBI taxonomy): domain Eukaryota; kingdom Viridiplantae; phylum Streptophyta; class Magnoliopsida; order Zingiberales; family Zingiberaceae; genus Boesenbergia; species Boesenbergia rotunda. The sequence goes on along the minus strand of JAGFNQ010009776.1, from coordinate 7,668 downwards.
CAAGCTTTTCAACATGAGTAGAGTTTCCTTCTTGAACCTTCTCGGTCAAGGATCTCGAGTCAGCTTACTCATTCAGGAGTTTTTTCCTGTCGGAGGGATTCGACCCGAATTTTGGCTTTCGCCAAGTTACGAGATGAATACGCAATTAGTTTAGATAATTCGACTTTGGAATAACCTCTTACCGTTATTTGGTCGTTTTCCAAGATTGTGAGCCTTCCGTCGTCTAGCTCCGATTCCAATCTGGTGTCGATGTCTTCTGAAGAGGTTAAAACGAGAAGATTTGATTGTGGGGCATCTTCTTCTTCTTCGGAGGAAGATTCATCCCAAGTGGCTTGAAGAGCCTTCTTCCTTCGAGTCTTCTTGGCTTCCTTCAGATTGGGGCACTCTGATTTGTAATGACCCTTCTTGTTGCATTCATAGCAGGTGACATTCGGTTTGGTCTTTGAAGATGTTGACGGTTCAGCTGGATCTTCCTTTCGTCGGCTTGCTTTCCTTCTGCTGGTTTGATGCTTCAGCTCCTTGTAGTAGTCCCGAGCTAGCTGCACCAACTTGGGTCGATCCCCTTCACTATCTTCTGAGCCTATTTCTGAGTCAGACTCGGGTGCAGGTTGAGGCTTCTTCTTGGTGACTTTTCTTTGGGGTTTACCTGCAAGAAAAGCAATACTTTTCTCGGCCATCGTGCAGTTAGTCTGTTCATGTAATTCTAATTCTGAAAAGAGTTCATCTAATTAAATTTTTGAAAGGTCCCTGGAAACCTTGTAAGCATCTACCATAGACGCCCACAGAGTATTCCTTGGGAATGCATTTAAGGTATACCTGATTAGGTCACGGTTCTCTACCTTGTGACCTATTGTGTGCAGTCCATTCATCAGCTCCTGGATTCTGGCGTGGAGCTGTGCTGCTAATTCGCCTTTGTTTATTTTTATCGTGTAGAGTCTGTTCAGCAATAGATTCCTTTTGCTGATTCTGGTGTCGGAGGTACCTTCGTGCAGCTCAATCAGCTTGCTCCAAAGTTCTTTGGCGTTATTGAAGGGACCCACCCGGTTCAGCTCTTCTGTGATCAATCCACACTGCAATGTCTGGGTTGCTTTTGCATCAGCCTCGATCTTTTTCTTCAACGACGCGTCCCATTCAGAGTAGTGTTGTGCCACTCCTTCTGCGTTCTTGGGATTTCAATGCCAGATTGGATAATTATGCACATATCCACCTGAGTTTTCAGGTGGACCTCCGTCCGCCTTTTCTAGTAGGAGAAATCTTCTCCACTGAAGAGCGGTGGTCTAGCTGTGCTGAAACCCTCTTGCATGGCCATAATAATTTCTGAAAAAAAACAACAATAGAGAAAACTTATTCCAAGACTTGGTCTTGGATTAGTAGTGCGGAAGAAAATTAATAGAAATGCAAACGATCGAGTGGTGTTGCACCAACCTCGATTAACGAGAAAAATTCAAAAAAATAAAATAATTTTGTAAAATCCGGGAAAAAAAACTCTCAAATTGGTGGTTGCACCAAATTTGAGCCACCCGCTCTGATACCACTTGTTGGATCGGAGAAAATGATAGAGGGGGTGAATATCGTTATAAAATTTTTCGGAGTAGTAGAGTAAATACGCAGCGGAAAATAACAGATCACACGCGAACACAAGTCAGTTTTACTTGGTTTGGAGTCACGATCGGCTCCTACTCCAAGGCCTATGGTCCTTGACCATTTACTTTGGGCAATTCTATATTCGATACAACTTTTACAAGTTGATAGTACAGATATAGAATTGAAAATTAACTAGCAACACTTTCGTAATTTAATGCTTTACCGACGCCCGAGGTGGATCAAATTTCAGAGCAGAGGGTCGTTGTCGGCGCTGGAATCTCGAAGTCGAACTTTGTCGAAGCGCAGCGCTTGAGCGAATGTGTCTGGAGCGTTGAGAGCAATGGATGTTGAAGCCTTGGGGGTGAACCCCCTTTTATAGCACCCATACGGGTGCCTGTGTCGATGGGGGCGCCTAACACGTGGCCTTCCCTGCGCAATCCCTTATCCGCAGGCTCGGTCAGCGCTTATCCATCTACACGTGGGCGCTTGAGCTGATGGGGGCGCCCCTGACCTCACGGGCGCCTGAGCTGCCTTGGTCCAAAGGCTTCGCTGCTGTGGTTTAGTGTTTGCCTTTACACTGGGGCACCCGTATCCATACGGGCACCTGAGTCCATCCGGGCGCCTTGTAATGCCCAAAAATTCTCAAACCAAATTTTAGAAATATCCTAGAATTAATTCTGAATTTATGGATACTTTTATAGAATTTTTTCATGGACAAATAAGGCAAAAATGAATACAAATAGAATGCGCAGTAAAAAGACTTAAGTGGGATTTGAACCCTAGACCTATACCATGAGAAGAGAATAGACTTACAAAGTGGGCTAATCTGTTTTCTTTGAAATAGAATAGAGGGAAGGATAAATAAAGTAAAGTTAGTTAAATTTTTTCCATAAGTATAAAAGGGAAACTTAGGGTTTTTATATTCATTCTTTTCCTCACATCTTCTCACCGCCGACTCTCTCTCTCCCTCTCGCGATTTTTCTTCCTCTCCTCTTCTCTTGCCACCCAAGACAAGGGAAAAGCGAAGGGAAGGTCCCAAGATGCCCTATTCTCAACGAGAATTCTCGTAGACGCGAGGAGAACGCCAAGGAGCAAGAAGAACGTCGAAGTTTGACGTTCCCTCAGGAATTTCATAATTTATTCGTAAGAAAACCTAGCGCAGGATGTAAGTACCCCTCACCTACAGTATAAGTAATTTCGGTTGATCTTTCGTATGCTTTATTTCCTTATATGTATGTCTTACGATTAGAAATCGTATATTATGAACAAGCACGTTGTATTAACCCTTCAGATTAGTTTTAGGGCCTGAAGGTATCCCTGGATGGGCTTGAGTGCATTTACCCTTCAGTTATGGGTTAAGTAGCACGTTCGAGTGCCTAGGAAGTGACTCTAAATGAAAAGGAAGGGTTAAGCCGCAAGGTGTTTGTTAAAATGTTTAGTTCAGTTAATGCTATATAAAGCATTAAAGAATAGAAATTCTTACTTCAGTTATGATTGGGACCAAGGTCCAACGGGATGGGCTCTTAGTTGCCCCTAGGTTTAGATAACCTAGTAAAAGCAAGAATCAGAAAAGGAAAGAAAAGTATAAAGGACTATTTTATTTTCAGTTGGCATTGTACCGGACTCCGGTCCAGGGATAGGCTCCAAGTTGCCTCTAGGTTTAGATAACCTAGTATGGGATGGGCTCCTAGTTGCCCCTAGGTTTAGATAACCTAGTAGAACCCTAATGGATTCGGGATTTGCTACCTCGGGTTTATTAGGGATGCGTGCACAGTTGGTACATTGTCGGGCCCACAGCAGTTGATTATTACTTTCACCTACTATATGTACTTAGTTTTCAGAAATTCATTTTAGTACGTGGTGAATTTAATAATTAGTTTTATGTTAGTTGGTTTCAGTTTCAGTTCAGATATGTATGCCATGCTATAGCGTAGTTTTCAGCTTTAGTTCAGTATATGTCATGTCTCAGTTATTTGCCATGACATTTTATGACATGTATTTTAGCATGAGCATAACATGATTGTTTATGAACATGAGCGTGTATTTGCTTAGCATGTTTGAAAAGCATAATCCGAGATTTTATAGTTTTGTGAGGCTAGATGGTACTTACTAAGCATTATGCTTAAGAGTTTGCATTTCCTTATACTGCAGATACAGGTAAAGGAAAGCACTAGTAGCGGAGGCGGCGGGCTTGATGCAAAGTGTGTGTGATGGTGGAGTTGGAATAAAAGTCTTCGGAACTTGCATAGCATAGAAATAATCCCTTTTATGCTTCTTTAGTTATTCATCAATATATTATGTGAACCATATATGCACGTAATTAGACTTGTATTCGTGGTGCCTAGTATACTTGAAGTAGTTTACTTACCCGACTTAATATTGGTATTGAATGCTTGAATGTCATGAGTTACTACTTGTGATAGGGTAATTTAGACCCATGTTTACGCTTTAGAAGTAAGAACTTGATACTTTTGATTTACATGCTAAATACTTAAGATATGCTTGTTCTAAGATTAATGCACCATATAGAATGACATGTAGTAGCTAAGGATGCCTTTAGATAGGAATACTGAATAGTTTCAATAGGAAGTTGATACGAACTTTGCACATTCATGTTATGCTTCTACATGTCATTTTTGTGATTTCTAAGTTGTTATACATGCTAGAAACCCTCCAAAAAAATGTAATAAATGCCCTAGAATAGTTGTGGAACTTTATTTATGTCATTATGCTTGTTAGATATGATTTTGGTATATTGTAGCTCAAGTTTGATAAGTTCTGGAATTCTGAAAGCTGGATTTTCAGAACTACCAGTCGACTGGGAAAACACCAGTTGACTGGTATCGGGCACAGAAACATCGAGCAGTCGACTGGCATATAGCAGTCGACTGGTGCTATGTAAAACAAAAGTGGTGTAGAGCAGCTGGTTAGTGCTTTAGTCATGCAATGTAGAGGTTGGGGGATCGAATCCTGGCCAAGCTAATAAAATTAAAGTTTTTGTTTTATTTTAGCTGGTTAGTACTTTAAACATGATTACTGAATTGTTAGTTCAGTAAATAGCGAAATAAGAAATTTTAAATTCTCCCAGTGGGTTCAGCATTATCAGAAATAAGTAATTAGTCAGTTAGTAGTAGCGATCCGCCTTAAAGCTTAGTACCAAAAGGCGGGTCGTTACAGAGTGGTATCAGAGCAAGTTCCATCTTTCCTCCCCACACACATCAGCATCAGACCTGCAGCTTCCAAGTAAGAGTATCTCTCACATTACCATATTTTCTTGCGTTCAGATTTATAGTATTTTCATGTTATTCATGCTATCTGTGTTCTAGTCAGTTTTTGTTTACGGTTAACGGAAGCATGTTCAATACTTTAGTTTATATCTGATAGTATGTTGTTAGAATTAAAATATGAACTGTATGTCCTCTGTTATTTAGATAATGGCTAGAGGACGCCCAACTAGAAGGGCACCAGCTATTGAGCCTCAATAGGAGGCAACTGACATAGTGACTCCACCTAATCTCGTGGAGATAGTGGCTCAGCTCCAGAGATAGATAGCTGAGCAGCAGTAGGAGATAACCACTTTAAGGGCTAATCAGCAGACCACACCTACTGCTACACCAGGACCAAATGTGGAAACCTCGATAGTGATAGAGGTTCCACCTAGAGCACCAATCCCACCAATAGCACTAGAAGCCCAAGCAGTTGGGGCTAGAAGAGAAGCATATCTAGTTCAATGGCAGAAACTCAAACCAGAGAACTTTTCAGGCATTAGTGAACCATGCTATGCACAAGCCTGGTTCAAAACCCTGGAGAGTACCATGGAGCTTCTGGACTGGCCAGAACATGAGAAAGTCAAGTGTGCCTCCTTCTGCCTAGCAGGAGATGCTAGAATATGGTGGGAAAGGGTGAAGGTCAAGCGAGATATAAATCAGATGACGTGGGCCAACTTCGAAACTGAGTTCTTCAAAGAATTCTTTCATATGCGGGTTACTAACCGGCATTATGATGAATTCACTGAATTTCATCAAGGTAACCTATCAGTAGAGGAAGCCATGAAGAGATTCAAGAGACTGGCTCGCCTGTGCCCTGAACTGGTCAGCACTAAACGAGAGCGAGTCAGGCTAATGCTCAAGATGCTAAGGCCAGAAATAGCATTGAATGTGGCCAGCGGCGTCCATAGGCCGCAAACCTCAGAAGAACTAGTTAGCAGTGCTCTGATCACCGAGCACTACCTGAACAGCCTGCAACAACAGAAGTCAATCATGATAGAAAGTAAAGGCCAAGGCAGTTCAGGAACTCAGAAACCCCAGGGCGTTCGCAGAGAAGTTAACTATACCTCCAGATGTACTCAGTGGCCAGTTCTTAACCACCCTACCTTCAGGAGAGATTATGGCATCCACGCACTGGCTCCGTGTAGTGCCAATCAGTATAGCGGGCAGAGAGCTTTATGGTGATCTGATAGTGCTAGATATGACTGATTATGATGTCATTTTTGGAATGGATTTCCTAATCAAGTACGGTGCCTCTATAGAATGTCGTAAAAGGAAAGTCATATTCCAACCTGAAGAAGGAGTGCAGTTTGAATACATCGGAGAACCCAAGAGAAAGGCCAAGAAATTTCTCTCAGCTCTAAAAGCACAAAAATTGCTAGATTCAGGATGTACCGGATTTCTAGCACATGTAGTCAATACCGAACAAGAGAAGGACCAAAAGCTAGACGAGGTCCCGGTGGTAGGTGACTACCCAGCAGTCTTCCCTAACGAGTTACCAGGCTTAGCGCCTCACAGGGAGATAGAGTTTGAGATAGATCTCATTCCAGGTACCAATCCCATTTCAAAAGCACCATACCGTATGGCTCTAGAAGAATTAAGAGAACTTCAGGAGAAACTACAGGAGCTGCTCGACAAGGGCTTCATACCCCCTAGTCATTCACCTTGGGGAGCTCCCGTATTGTTCGTGAAGAAGAAAGACAGGTCCATGCGCTTGTGTATAGATTACCGGGCGTTGAATCAAGTCACCATCGAGAACAAGTATCCCTTGCTAAGAATTGATGACTTGTTCGATCAGCTAAAGGGAGCAGCAGTGTTCTCAAAAATAGACTTGAGATCGAGTTATCACCAGGTGAAAGTTAAAGAAGGTGACATCCCCAAGGCAACTTTCAGAACAAGATACGGACACTATGAGTTTGTAGTTATGCCTTTTGACGTAACGAACGCTCCAGCACCTTTTATGGACCTCATGAACAGAGTGTCCGAGAATATTTAGATAAGTTTGTTATCGTCTTCATCGATGACATTCTGATATATTCCAGGACTCAGAAGGAACATGTAGAACACCTGAAAACAGTATTAGAGATTCTTCAGCGGAGCCAACTCTATGCGAAATTCTCCAAGTGCGAGTTTTGCCTCGATCAGGTGTCTTTTCTAGGTCACATCATCTCCAAGGATGGTGTGATGGTAGACCCCAGCAAAATAGAAGCAGTAAGTAACTGGGTTAGACCAAAGAATGCTAGTGAGATCAGAAGTTTCTGGATCTAGCCGGTTACTACAGGAAGTTTGTAGAGGATTTCTCCAGAATAGCCTCCCCACTGACAGCTCTTATCAGAAAGAACAGGAAGTTTCAGTGGACAGAGGACTGCAAGAATAGTTTTACAGAATTAAAGAGAAGATTGACTAGTGCTCCCATCCTGACTCTTCCAGAGACCACTGACAGCTTTGACATATATAGCGATGCATCTAAATTAGGACTTGGCGCAGTGCTGATGCGGAATGACAAGGTTATTGCCTATGCCTCTAGACAACTCAAGGATTATGAGAAGAATTACCCTACCCATGACCTTGAGCTAACTGCAGTAGTGTTCGCTCTCAAGATTTGGAGGCATTACTTATACAGAGCTCAGTGTAGGATTTTCATAGATCATCAGAGTCTAAAGTATTTCTTTACTCAGAAGGATCTGAACATGAGACAACGCAGGTGGCTTGAGCTAGTCAAGGATTATGACAATGACATCCTCTACCATCCAGGTAAAGCTAATAAGGTGGCAGATGCACTTAGCAGAAAATCTAGTGCCACCCTACTAGCTTTCCA